>LBNU01010112.1:116281-131022 GCA_014162995.1 Artemisia annua
GTTAGTTACAAGTGAATATATATACACATAGTCACGTATTTCACCAAAATAATACACATAACCACAAAATACTCGTTTTCACATAAAACCATATTTTCCGTTACCAAATATACGTATTACTCCCATTTACCTCAACGTTTCACATAATTCACGTAATACACATAAACACATACCACAAGCATACTAGCCACAATATTCCACGTTTTACCAATGTTTTCCGACAACTTTACCATTTTACCACTTTCAAGTGTATATCCCGACACAATTCAACATATTACCATTTTTATCACAAATTCGCATAACACGCAAAACGAGCTACTAAATCATACACGTACCAAGTAATTAACCACAAAATAACCACAAGGACTAACCCGTGCCCTCTAGGCCACGGCTACCTTGGGTAGCGAGCCATAACCTTCGGCCAAGGGCCTAGGTTGCTCGACATCACAACTAAACGCATCCTAGACTTACCAAACTTGTTCCAAACACTACCAAATCATAACCAAATCATACTAGGAACATAACACATCAACCAATATCATCAAAATGGGTCAAAACCACCAAAATATTAGTGGGTCGTGGGTCAAACCCACGGGACCTCAAATCCGAATCCAATCCACTTCCAAACGATACCAAACTTGTTTCTCTTTTGTTTTTATTAACCAAAATGTTTCAAAACATCAAAACCCACTTAGTTTAACCCAAACATAACAAATTTTTGTGGGTTTGACTTGTAACAAAGTCAAACCTTCAAGAAAATCATACCACTTTACCTTTTCTTCTAACCAAACAAGATTTGAACAACCAAAGTGATGAAAATGATGATATAGCTCACGAATTTATGTGGGTTTTAGGGTTTTGGGTCGTTTTGATGTATAAAAATTATATAGGGATGATGGGAAAATGATGGGGATTATGTTTTTGAACTTGGATTATAAAAAAAATTAGTGTGTGTGTGTGTTTGTGGTGTGTGGCCGGCGCAAGAAGAAGAGAGGGAGGGTTAGGGTTTTGATTTTGGGAAGAAATGGGATAAGGAAAGGATATGTAGTGATATCTTTGGGTAAATGGCAAAAATGGTCCCCTTAGTTGTTAATTTTAGAGTTTAGTTAAAATGGGAACCCCAAAACTTTTATTTTTCTTAAACTTCCCCAAATATAAATTTTTGAGTTTATAAGTTTAGCCGGTTGCCACCGAATTTGTTTTTAAATACACACCTCGTGTTTTACAAATAATTCCCCAAGGTATTTTCTAAAGTTCGTTTAATAATAGACCCATTTTAAAACATATTCCCACGACTTGGTTAAACTAAGTGAATTCTTATGTCATAAGATTCTCAAACGTTACTTGTCCAAAAACATGTTTCATTAGGATTTCTAGTGCCAAAGTCAAATAGTGCCTAACGCGAAGTACATAAATAGGCTAATTATTACTCAAAACGATAAACGTTTCATGTAGTTTCAACTTTCAAATCCAAAGTTCTCGAAATTACTTAAAATCTTTATACTTAAATTCTCGGGTTTATAAAAATAGTAATGCGGAAGTTTTTAAAAGACACCCAAATTTACCAGTTGTCACAGCCTCCCAGCCTCAGAAGAAACCCGTCCCGGGTTTCACTTGGAATTTCCCGATAACGATGGCGTACAAAGTCGAGGATACTTCCTCAAGAATTCATCTCCACGTTCCCACGTGAATTCCGACCCATGACGCGAGTTCCAACGAACTTTAACGAGCGGAATTCTACTACATTTCAAACGTTTGATCTCACGATCAACAATCTCAATAGGTTCCTCCACAAAATTCAATCCCTCATCTACACGGATCTCTTTCACAGGAATGATTACGTTCTCATCCGAAGGACATTTCTTCAAATTACTCACATGAAAAACATCATGAACACAACTCAAATCTTGTGGTAACTCCAACCGATAGGCTACCGGTCCAATCCTTTCTAGAATTGTAAATGGACCAACGTAACGAGGGTTGAGCTTTCCACGTTTGCCAAAACGAATAACGCCCTTCCAAGGAGAGACTTTCAACATCACTCGATCTCCGACTTGGAACTCTAAAGGTCTTCGTCTTTCGTCGGCATAACTCTTCTGACGATCTCGAGCCGTCTGCAAACGTTCACGAATTTGGATAATCTTCTCAGTAGTCTCCTGAATAAGTTCGGGACCTGTAAGCTGACTTTCGCCAACTTCTGCCCAACAAACAGGCGAACGACATTTCCGGCCATACAATGCCTCAAATGGTGCAGCCTTAATACTAGTATGATAGCTATTGTTATACGAAAACTCGGCGAAGGGTAAATACTTCTCCCAGCCTTTTCCGAAATCTATCACACAAGCTCGAAGCATATCCTCCAACGTTTGAATGGTCCTCTCACTTTGACCATCCGTTTGGGGGTGATAAGCAGTACTCATATCAAGTCTAGTCCCCAAAGCTGCTTGGAGCGATTGCCAAAAAGCTGAAGTAAAACGGCTATCACGATCCGATATAATCAATATAGGCACACCATGACGAGAAACAATCTCCTTCACGTAAAGTCTAGCAAGTTTATCAATACTATCACTTTCGCTAATCGCAAGAAAGTGAGCAGACTTCGTTAGTCGATCCACAATTACCCAAATTGCGTCACAACCATTGACCGCCTTCGGTAACTTGGTAATAAAGTCCATAGTAATCCTCTCCCATTTCCAAACAGGTAATTCAGGTTGAGTCAACAATCCTGATGGTTTCTGATGTTCGGCCTTAACTCTAGAACATGTTAAACATTTGCTAACATACAAAGCTATGTCAGCCTTCATGTTCGGCCACCAATATAACTTCTTCAAGTCATGATACATCTTATCGGCTCCTGGATGGATGGAGTACTTTGATTTATGCGACTCATGTATAATCAACTCGCGGATTCCTCCATGTAGTGGTATCCAACTTCTATCTCCGTAGCATAAGGTTCCATCCTTCCGCTTAACGAATCCATTCTGGTTCTCTGCCATTCCATAAATGTTCTCGGCAGTTCTACACTCTGCTTTAAGCGCTTCTGCTTGAGCAGCTAATATCTGAGACGGTAGTGGTGAGTTTATCGTCATTCCGAGGGATCTAACTCTCAACGGCGGAATTCTCTCTTTCCGGCTTAGGGCATCTGCCACAACATTGGCTTTCCCGGGGTGATAGCGGATTTCGCAATCATAATCGCTAAGTAACTCTACCCACCGACGCTGCCTCATATTCAGTTCTTTCTGATCCAAGATATGCTGCAAACTCTTATGATCGGTAAACACTACGCACTTGGTGCCATACAAATAGTGTCTCCAAATCCGAAGGGCAAACAATACGGCTCCCAACTCTAGGTCATGCGTGGTGTAATTCTTCTCGTGCTTCTTAAGCTGTCTAGAAGCATAGGCGATCACTTTCTCACGTTGCATCAACACAGCTCCCAAACCTTTGTGTGAAGCGTCGCAATACACGACAAAATCCTCACTACCTTCAGGTAGGGCTAATATAGGCGCACTACACAACTTCTCTTTCAACAATTGGAACGCTTTCTCCTCCTTTACTCCCCATTCATACTTAACGTCTTTCTGAGTCAACTTAGTTAGCGACTTGGCTATTTTAGAGAATCCCTCGATGAATCTCCTATAATATCCTGCTAACCCTAAAAATTGACGGACTTCTGAAGGATTAGTTGGAGCATTCCATTCTCTAATAGCCTCAATCTTTGCGGGATCCACGTGTACTCCGTCTCTATCAATCACGTGACCCAAGAATTGCACCTTTGGAATCCAAAATTCACACTTAGAGAATTTGGCATACAGTTGCTCTCGTCTCAGCAACTCTAATATGAGCCTCAAGTGCTCTTCATGTTCCTCCTTGCTCTTAGAGTAAATCAAAATATCGTCTATGAATACTATCACAAACTTATCCAAGTACGGCTTACACACACGGTTCATAAGGTCCATAAATACTGCCGGTGCATTGGTTAAACCAAACGGCATCACTTGGAACTCATAGTGTCCGTATCGAGTTCTAAATGCAGTCTTAGGAATATCTTCCTCTCGGACCCTAAGTTGGTGATATCCGGATCTCAAATCTATCTTCGAATAGATACTCGATCCTTGCAGCTGATCGAATAAGTCGTCGATCCTAGGCAAAGGATAACGGTTCTTAACAGTCAACTTATTCAGTTCGCGATAATCTATACACATCCGAAACGTTCCGTCTTTCTTCTTCACAAACAACACCGGAGCTCCCCATGGTGAAGAACTCGGTCTTATGAATCCTTTATCTGACAGCTCTGTCAGTTGTTTCGACAACTCTTCCAATTCAGAAGGAGCGAGCCGATAGGGTGCGCGAGCTATAGGTGCAGCGCCCGGCATCAACTCAATCTGGAACTCGACTTGTCTCGCAGGTGGGAGTCCTGGCAAGTCATCTGGAAACACATCCGGAAACTCTCTAACAACAGGCACATCCTCAATACTATTCTCTTTTCCATTCTTACTAGAAACTTGAGCCAAGAAAAGGTAACAACCTCTTTCGACTAACTTCGGTATCTTAGTACAAGAGATGACACTCAACCGGGAGTAATTTCCACGGTCGCCTCGATCTCCTTGTATACTCAATATCTCCTTTCCATACGGTACTCGCACAATCTTCTCATCGCATACTATATTCGCACGATATTTAGACAACCAATCCATGCCAATAATGACATCAAAACTTCCTAACGTGACCGGCAACAGGTCAATATTAAAAGGGCGGTTAAGGAAGTTCAACGTACATCCTCGGATAATAGTGCCTATTCTCTCAATATTCCCATTGGCTAATTCTACATCATAGCCAGTTCCTAGAGGCATCGGGGTCTTTCCTAAGAACGGCATAAATGTAATGGACACAAAACTTCTATCGGCACCCGTATCAAATAATATGGAAGCATAGCGGTTGTTAAGAAGGAACGTACCCGTGACAACGTTCGGATCTTCCTTGATCTCTTTTCCTACCGCGTACACCCTTGCTTGAGCCGCTTCCACTTGCATAGGCGGAGCTTCAATAGCTTGCATTCCACGATTTCCTCCAGTTCCTTGGTGCCCTTGGTGATATCCCATGTTTCCATTACCTCGATACCCTCGATTTCCTCCATTCTCGCCATTTCCAATTCTCTTCATCTCTTGACATTCATTCTTGAAGTGTCCTTTCTTACCACATCCAAAACAAGTAATATTCGCCTTCCAATCAATCTCAGGTGTGGCTTGCACCATTGCCAGGGGTCGGGATCTGCAATCCTTAGCATAATGCCCCGGCTTCAAACACTTTGTGCATATCACACCACAAATTCCATTATGATAGCGGTTGCATTTCTTACACAACGGCTTATTCCCTCCAGTGTTCTTCTTCTCTCCATTGTTCATAGCATAAGCCTTAGCAGTCTCTTGACGCTTATTAGGCCTATCATTTCCCTTAGCAAGGTCATTCCTCTTCCTCTTATCCTTCTTTCCTCTTTCAGCGTTCTCCAACACAATGGAATCCACCAGACTCTGCGTTAAAGACATAGCCTCTTGCTGTGTTGCAGGCCTTGCTGCAATCACATCATTCCTTACAGCTAGAGGTAATCCATCAGCGTAACACTCAATCTTGAGTGCCTCAGTTTTGACCATTTCTGGGCATAGTAACGACAACTCACGATATCGGCGGTTGTAAGTCGCCATATCGTAACCTTTAGCCTTATGATTCCAGAACTCAATCTCCAATTTCTTAACCTCATTCCTAGGACAATAAGTCTTAACCAACAGCTCCTTAAATTGTTCCCAAGTCATAGCATACGCAATCTCATCCCCAACAGACTTACGATAATTGTTCCACCAAGTCAACGCTTCGTCCTTAAACGTGAAAGCTGAATACTTCACTTTCATATCCTCAGCACACCTACTGACGGTAAACACCGATTCAGTTTTCTCAATCCACCTTACTAGATACACAACTCCTTCTGTACCACAAAACTCACTAGGACCACACGTACGAAATTCCTTGTAGCTACAACCAGGAGTTTGGATAGGTATTGGATTCTCATTGGTGTTGTTGGAATGGTTCGATTCCGCCAGCAGCTCGGCAACACGCTGATTCACAAGCTGATTGGTCATGTCCTGATCAACCGTAGGAGGGTTAGGCGGAAAGGGACCATTGTCGCCTTGGACTTCAACAGGAGGGGTTTGAGCATTGTGATTGGTGGTGTCGTGCAAGTCAGGAGTGGGAGTTTCAACATTCTGTCGAGGACGTCATCCTCTACGAATAGGAGTAGCCACGGCAGGGCCAGTTCGAGTAGTTCGGACCGGGTTACGTCGTGGAGCCATCAATCTGAATCACGATACAAATTACTATAAGATTCCCACAACATATGCACAACGTCCGAAAATAAAGCCAACAAGCAATGGATAGAATATCAATGGAACACCAATCAAAACTATGCTACGACCCATAGAATCAACACAATACGAATACGAAAAGGCACATCTATTCATAGAGAAAAGTGGGTACATCGTTCAAGATACGACAAGATAACAGGTACAATGATCAACGATACGATAAGATAAACAAAACATGACGATACGAAAGCTAAACAACGTGTCTACACCGACCAACATCTCTAGCCACTACTCTGGCGAACCACTCGGAGCTCATCCTGGAGCCTCTTAATCTCTCTCCACATCGAAGCTATCTCCACACCCTGGGAGTCCCGATCTCTCTTGAGATCCATAACCTCTCTCTCAAGAACGGTAGCTCTCTCTCATAGCTTCCTATCTGTATCCCTCGCAGTAAGGAAACCTCTCTGAAGGCTATCCATCTGCCCTCTAAACTCTGATAATCCTTCCCTCAACTCTCTAATCCTACCCAACACAAAAGCCATATCATCTCGCAAATCATCAATAGTCTTAGCAGACTCATCTCCTAACTGCACAACCAACTCCCTAATCCTAGTCCCATGTGCCAATAATCTCTCCCAAATACGGCCAATCTCTCTATGCTCTGCCGCCTCAGACGACACAACTGATGGCACATTCGACCCAGGTGAGAGGGGAGGTACATCCATCTCAGCCGGCGGTACAGGAATAAAGGGTAAGGGTGAAACTGGTGGTGAATCTGGCTCATCGGAGTGAACAGAATGGGCTGGACTCTGTGCCACTACAAGAGCATCATCAGGAACAACATCCTCCTCCTCCTCCTCAGGAGGGTCCATATCCTCGTCCTCGGATGGGTCACTCTCCTCCTCCTCAGAGTACGACTCACTACGTCTACGCCTCTGAGAGGGTGAACCAACGGGTGATGAAGTAGGTGATCGAGCACGTCGACACAAAAGGAAGTAGGTGATGATGACAAAAGAGAGTGAGTAGGAATCTGAATAGGTGGTGGTGGAGGTCGTACCGACATGCGAGCTATAGTGCGATAAGAATGTCGCAAGGTAGAAGCTCGTGCCAGCACCTGATGTAAAGTAAGCTGTCGCGAAAAGCTGGGGTGATCAACAGATGAAGCAGGTAAAACCTGTGGGCCTGAAGTAGCCGATGATGAAGCAATAGCAGAATACTGGACAATCATGTAAGGATCATCCTGATCTGAGGGAATCTGAGTTTGTGCTAGTCTCGGAGGACTAACAAGGATACTCTCAGCAACGTCAATACTAGTCGAAGGCATGTCTGTGACAACGGTGTAGGGATAGGTGTAAGAGTTTCAAAATGAATCAAACGCACATCTAGCGTAAATTCAAAAAAATATATACTACTAAAATCAATCTCGCTCAAAATACTATAGTCAAAACCGCATTACTCCAATCAAGTATAAAATCAAACCCGCTTACTTATCAAATCATCAAGTTATCCAAAATCCAATACTCGCATAATATTTCAAAGCATATATCATGCTCAATTCAAAACTCAATCATATCGCAATACTTATTCATACTCATATTATTCAAAACTTATCTCAATAGAAGGACTTCGGCTTGGCAGCTTGGCAGGCGTTGGTCGAGGATCGATTTTTAAGAAAATGGTTATAGTTTCGGTTTATCATGTACCTAGTTCTCTATAACCTTGGCTCTGATACCAATCCGTAACACCCCCAAAAATCGTACAGCGGAAGACTTACAAGCTTTTGTGGTGTTACGGGGATTGGTACCATCACATGTATAGATAACAAGATCATAGATAAAATATAAACGTAAACCAAGTCAACAAAGTTAAAGTTTACATTTATTCCAAGATCTTAGGGTTTATAGGCCCAAATAGATAGCATAAAAGATAGGTCCAAATTTATTATCAGAGTGCACATCGATTTCCTCAAACCAAACCAAGTCCAAAACAAGCTTCACCAAAGTCCAAGCAAAAAGCATTCATCAATTACCTGAGAAAAACATGCTTAAAAAGTCAGCTTTCGCTGGTGAGTTCATAGAGTTTAATCATTCAAAATACTTACGGGACCTGAAGGATTTAGCGCTATGTGTATGACTAGGGCAGGCATAGACAATCATACTATACTCATCTCAATTCCATATCCATCATAATCGTACTCATACTAGTTTACCACCTTTCTAGAAGGCGGAGGGTCAGGTGCGAGCGGGCCACATCTCGACCGTACACTAGCCGGGATCACTTAACAGTAAGGAACCACCCGTTACTGCCCCGAACTAGGCCGTAGTAGTGTATACTCCAAACCAGGGTTTCGCCCTAGTTAGGTCAACATCTACTCGTCTATCCTAATCTAGTCTACACAATAGCAAAACAATTTATAGCAGGTCCAAAAACGGGTAGCATGTTTTCTCCCTCAAATTTAGAAATCATTCGAAAATAAATGCGAGTAAAAGTGGGGCTATAAAATCACCTCAAAATAGCAAGCAATCAATATACGAGTAAGCAAAGAAAATTCGGCTAAGACTTCACAGCAACTATTGACTCGGCACGACCTATTCAAGTATATATACTTTCGCTCAATACCACTTCTTAAAATAAATATACTCCCAATAATCCCAATGGGTTTTCTTTTACTTTTCAAATAATCCTTTCTTTCTTTGAAAACGCTTGTTATCGCTTGGTATCATTTTGGTATCCTTTGGTATCGAAGTGAGGATTCTAGAGACAAAGTCTCGACTCGTTGGCTATAAGCCAAATATACTATCCATAACAATCACATACGGCTCAAAACAAATAATAAGTCCACATAGCATATAACCACATATAACGCACATACTAAAACATATAGCACATAGTGGTCAAGGTCAAATGATATGCCTTCATAAAATAAATAAGTCGTCTCATGAAGGGTCGATGGCTTATCAAATCCGTCAACTTGATAAGTCCAACCATTCACGTATTACTTATGTATTCACCAAGTTATATCACGTACGTACAAGTCATAGGATGGACTTCTCGTCAATTTAGTTGTATAATATTACTATTGGGCCCTTATTGGACTCGTCAGCCCAATAAGTCCAACGATAATACTACACGACTTATTAACGTTAACTCAATCCGAAACTTTACTACAATGGGTCAAATCACATATTACTCGATAACGTCGGTTTGAAACTAGTTATATAATGTACTCGAATATTTAATAGTCCATGCCGAAAGAATTATTTGCTTTCGGGATCCGTTATGGTCCGTACGTCCAAATATTTCCTTTATCGTTTATGGTTCTTATTCGTTAGTTATGCTTTAATAAGGCGTCGATAAATATTAATTTCTAACGATTAATAGTTATCGTTGCGTTATTATTATTATTCGTTTATTACATCACTTAGGTATTATGTAAGTTAGTATATGTACATACATATATATGTGCTAGCAATTATATATATATACGTACACTTCCAAACTTACTTAATATTTAAGTTCGTTGAAATAAACGATTTCTAACGAATCATTACATATTCAAGTCCACGTGTCCGAGTCATGACCTCTCGTCCACATAACTACTCAAAGTCCAATGTCCAAATGAAATCGGCATCGTCAAAGTCAATCAAGACTAAAAAGTCAAGATGACCTCAACATGCACAAACAATAATCACACAAAATATATAAGTCCCGATGTCCAATAATACTCCAAACACCAATCAATTCGAGGTCGTCTACGACACTCGTTCTAATCCTATCTCCGTTCCACTAAAAGTATTCAACCTTATAACTCCGGAAATTCGATCCAAACACAAGGAAACAAACGTTAGTTACAAGTGAATATATATACACTTAGTCACGTATTTCACCAAAATAATACACATAACCACAAAATACTCGTTTTCACATAAAACTATATTTTCCGTTACCAAATATACGTATTACTCCCATTTACCTCAATGTTTCACATAATTCACGTAATACACATAAACATATACCACAAGCATACTAGTCACAATATTCCACGTTTTACCAATGTTTTCCGACAACTTAACCATTTTACCACTTTCAAGTGTATATCCCGACACAATTCTACATATTACCATATTCGTCACAAATTCGCATAACGCGCCAAAACGAGCTACTAAATCATACACGTACCAAGTAAATAACCACAAAATGACCACAAGGACTAACCCGTGCCCACTAGGCCACGGCTACCTTGGGTAGCGAGCCAAAACCTTCGGCCTAGGGCCTTAGGTGCTCGACTTCACAACCAAACACTCCCTAAACTTACCAATCTTGTTCCAAACACTACCAAATCATTACCAAATCATGCTAGGAACATACTACAACAACCAATATCATCAAAATGGGTCAAAACCCCAAAAACAATAATGGGTCGTGGGTCAAACCCACGGTTTGACCACAAATCCGAATCCAAATCACTTCCAAACGATACCAAACTTGTTTCTCTTATGTTTTTATTAACCAAAATGTATTAAAACATCAAAACCCACTTAGTTTTACCCAAACTTTACAAGAATTCGTGGGTTTGACTTGTAACAAAGTCAAACCTTCAAGAAATACTTACCACTTTACCTTTTCTTCAAACCAAACAAGATTTCAACAACAAAAGTGATGAAAACAACTATATATGTCACGAATTTAATTGGGTTTTATGTTTTTAGGTTGTTTTGATGTATAAAAATTATATAGGGATGATTGGAAATGGATGGGGATGATGTTTTTGAACTTGGATTATCAAAAAATGAAGTGTGTGTGTGGTGTGTGTGTGTGGCCGGCGCAAGAAGAAGAAGAAGGAAGGGTTAGGGTTTGATTTTTGTTATAAAAATGAATAGGAAAAGATATGTAGTGATATCTTTGGGTAATTGGCAAAAATGGTCCCCTTAGTTATTAGTTTTTAGAGTTTAGTTGAACTAGGGAACCCAAAACTTTTATTTTTATAAAACTTATCCCAAAACATATTTTTGAGTTTATAAGTCTAGCCGGTAGCCACCGAATTCGTTTTTAAGTGCACACCACGTGTTTTACAATTAATTCCCCAATATATTTCCAAAAGTTCTTTTACATGACGGACCCAATTAAAAACATATTTTTACGACTCGGGTAAACTAAGTGAATTTTTATGTCAAAAGATTCTCAATCGTTACTTGTCCAAAAATACGTTTCATTAGGATTTCTAGTGCCAAAGTCAAATAGTGCCTAATGCGAAGTACTCAAATAGCCTAATCATTACTTAAAACGATAAAGGTTTGATATATATTCAACTTTCCAATCCAAATTTCTCAAAATTAATCAAAATCATTTTACTTCAATACTCGGGTTTATAAAAATAGTAATGCGGAAGTTTTTAAAAGACACCCAAATTTACCAGTTGTCACAAACCCTACACCTAACGAAACAAGCAACCCGGAAAAATTCAAGGGCAAAAAGTCGAAGGCTGCTGCAAAAACTGGTAGGGAAACCTACCAGTGGGAGATAATGAGGGGTTACAGCTTAACAGACGAAGAAATAGCAACTTTTCAGGATCCGGTCCAATGGTTAAGGTTTTTTCCTCCGTTGGCTGTGGAAGATCTGAAGGCTTTTGGACTTGGAGTGGATTGGAGGAGATCATTTATCACAACGGACATTAATCCGTTTTTTGATAAATTTGTGCGTTGGCAGATGAGGAAACTCAAAGAATATGGAAAGATTGTTAAAGATTTACGTTACACGATCTATTCTCCTTTATATGGGCAGCCATGTGCTGATCATGATCGTGCATCAGGTAAAGGTGTTATTCCACAAGAGTATACACTTATCAAAATGGAAGTGGTCCCACCTTTTCCTGATAAATTTGAAAATTTAAAAGGAAAGAAAGTTTTCTTAGCTGCCGCTACTCTTAGGCCTGAGACAATGTATGGTCAAACAAATGCGTGGGTATTGCCGGATGGCAAATACGGTGCTTTTGAGATTAATGAATCGGATGTTTTTATTTTGACTGAACGCGCTGCTCGTAATTTGGCTTATCAAGGTTTGTCACGTGTTCCTGAAAAGCCGACGTGTCTTGTGGAATTGACTGGTGAAGATCTTATAGGGCTACCCCTCCGATCACCACTTTCGTTTAATGAAATTATATATTGTCTTCCAATGCTTTCGGTTCTCACTGACAAGGGTACTGGGATTGTTACCAGTGTTCCCAGTGATTCCCCTGATGATTTCATGGCACTGCAGGTATTAAATTCTGTGTATTCAGTTGATATATATAATTTTACTATGATAATTTCTTGTCATTCTGGTGTGAATTTTGATGATATTATGTGTCAGTTTACGGAGTTGTAAAATTCCTTTAACTTGGCACAACTATAATTTGATTTGGTTTTTGTTAAAATTCTTATACTTCAAAAATGTTATTGCAGGATTTGAAATCAAAGGCTCCATTCAGGGTTAAGTTTGGCGTGAAAGATGAATGGGTACTACCTTTTGAGGTCATCCCGATCATCAACCATCCAGAATTTGGCGATAAATCAGCAGAAAAAATACGCACCGACATGAAGATAAAGAGCCAAAATGAGAGAGAGAAGCTTGACGCAGCTAAAAAGGTTATATACAAAGGCGGTTTCTATGAAGGAACAATGATCGCTGGTGAACATGCCGGGACCCGTGTTCAAGATGCTAAAAGCTTGATCAGAGCCAAACTTTTGGAAGATAAACTAGCTGTTGTATACAGTGAACCCAAAAAGAAAGTCATGTCAAGATCAGGTGATGAGTGTGTTGTTGCTTTAACCGATCAATGGTATCTCACTTATGGTGAATCAAGTTGGAAAAAATATGCTGAAGAATGCTTACAAAAAATGAATTTGTATTCTGATAAGACGAGAGACCGGTTCGAGTATACACTGAGTTGGCTTAACCCGTGGGCATGCTCCAGAAGTTTTGGCCTTGGGACCCGTATTCCATGGGACGAGGAGTTTTTAGTGGAGTCATTATCTGATTCTACCATTTACATGGCGTATTATACAGTCTGTCATTTATTACAGAAAGGTGAATTATTTGGTGCAGATACTTCTTCTGTGAAACCGGAACAGTTAACAGATGATGTTTGGGATTATTTGTTTCTTGAGGGAAGGGAACCAAAACATTCAGATATTTCTTTGGATCTTCTTAAAAAGTTGAGGAAGGAGTTTGAGTATTGGTACCCACTCGATCTAAGAGTTTCTGGGAAGGATCTTATACAAAACCATCTCACGTTTTGTATCTATAACCATACAGCTATATTTCCCGAAAAACATTGGCCTCGTGGGTTTAGATGCAACGGCCATATCATGTTGAATTCTGAGAAAATGTCAAAGTCGACTGGGAATTTTAGGACGTTAAAGCAAGCTATTGAGGAGTTCTCAGCTGACGCTGTGAGATTTGCTCTTGCTGATGCGGGTGATGGTATGGATGATGCTAACTTTGAATTCGCAACCGCTAATGCTGCGATTTTGCTTTTGACTAAAGAAAGGATATGGATGGAAGAAGTTCTTGCTGCTGAGTCATCTTTAAGAGTTGGCCCGCCTTCTACTTATGCGGACCGTGTATTTGCTAATGAAATGAACTTTGCTATTAAAATGACAGAGAAGAACTACGGCGATTATATGTTCCGTAAAGCTCTTAAATCTGGATTCTACGATCTTCAGGCAGCTAGAGACGAATATAGGGTTTTTTATGGGTCGAGTGGCATGAATCGTGATCTTTTGTGGCGGTTTATGGATATTCAAACCCGTCTTATTGCTCCTATTTGCCCTCATTATTCTGAGTATGTGTGGAGGAAGCTTTTGAACGAAGAAGGGTTCGTCATCAAAGCTGGATGGCCTGAAGCTGAGAACCCAGATTTAACCCTTCAAAAGGCTAATAGATACCTACAGGACTCTATAACCAATTTCAGGTTCACCACAACTTGCTTTATATATAATTTTTATCTCAGGGTAAATACAATATAATAGGGATGTATATTGCATAATGGTCCAATTTGGTTATTATACCTTTTTAAAACGTGTAATAACCAAATCGGACAATCTACGTTGATATATACCACAAAACTCTCTCCCCTCTAGGGGCGATTTCCAAAACCCTAACTCCCCTTATTTTTCAAATCGTTTTACCCTTAATCCATCTCTTGATCACGTTTTTCCATTACTGATTTGGTTTTTATTAGATTAGTTTATGGTATTACTGATTCTTGGATGGTTTTTTGTGGATTCGATTTGTTTTTATTAGGGTTTTGTTGAAATCGTCCCTAGGGGGTTTTTAGCCGCCATTGGTAATTATTATCTGCTCATGATCCTTTAATTGTCGCCTCTCTACCTTTGGTATGCAATC
>LBNU01010116.1:1840-20282 GCA_014162995.1 Artemisia annua
AAAAAAAAAAAAAAAAAAAAAAAAAAAAAAAAAAAACCCGCAAAAAAAAAAAAAAAAAAAAAAAAAAAAAAAAAAAAAAAAAAAAAAAAAAAAAAAAAGTGCAATTAACCTTAGATTTGAGTTTTGACCCATAGGAATTTCTTTGTCCTCATCTTAACTTTTCTAACCCCGCGTATAAACACTGGTCATGAAATATAATTGTCTTAAGATTTTTTTTCTTTTTTTTTTAAACTTTTCTCCAAGGCTTGTATTGGACTGCATCGCGGAGTGAAAACTGGTAGCATGATCTCTGTGGGTGGAGATTTTTCTCTTGTCTTAGATTATCTGTAATTGGCAAAAGTTTTTTCATTTTTTTTAGTCCTCGCAGTTAAAGCCTCGGAAAAAATCTGGAATGTGTAAGTTTGTTTATTTCTAGATTTGTATTTTTACTCTTTGACTTCTAGTGCCTTACTAGTTTTTTTTTTTTTTTTTAATATAATTTTGCCGTTCAAAATAATAATAATAATAATAATAATAATAATAATAATAATAATAATAATAATAATAATAATAATAATACAAAAAAATAGTTCAATCTTCATACTTTTATTTTCATACTTTTCAAAAGTGTGTAAAATGTTATTAGTTTATTAACATTTAATGATGTGTAAATTGGTTACATTAATAAGTGTGAAAAAAATTGTAAAATAATAGATTTTTCACACTTATAGTTGTATAAAAAAAATCCACACTTTTAAGTATGAAGAATTATAAGATTTCTTCACACTTTTAAATATGGAGATTATTTGTAACACCCAAATTCTCCACATTTGAGGAATTGTTGAGAATTTGAGTCCACGGACATTTTGTAAATTTCTCCACACTTAAAAGTGTGAAATTTTTTTTTACACAACTATAAGTGTAGCAAATTTATTGTTATATAATTTTTTTTCCACACTTTTTAATGTAACCAATTTTAAACATTATTAAATGTTAATAAATTAATAAAATTTTACACACTTTTTGGAATTGTGTAGAAAAAAATGTGAAGATTAAACCAATTTTTTGTAAGGTGATAATAATAATAATAATAATAATAATAATAATAATAATAATAATAATAATAATAATAATAATCTGAGTATAATAATAATAATAATAATAATAATAATAATAATAATAATAATAATAATAATAATAATAATAATAATAATAATCTGAGTAAAAGATAAAAATTTAGTTACGGAAAGCTATATTTGTAATAACATTGCAGTTGCTATAGCAAATAAAGTTAAACTTGTAACTCAAAGGAAATTCTGAAAAAATTTAACGTGTAAACTTTATTGAAAGACAAAAATGTTTTTTCTTACATGTTTTGAAGTTACATATGTAGAGTCAACTCTATAAAGTTCTAAATTCTAATTTTACATGGTGGTATATATTAAAAGAATACCGTTGCGTCGATGACGGCACATGATGATGGTCTTTGCATCTTTAACCATATTTTTATATTTTCGTATTGCTTAGGAATTTGATATTCTACCGGCTCAAAACATATGAAAATCACATAACACATACCGTGTGTGTTATTCGAGTATAAACGTAATAAGAAATTTTAATCTTATGTTTTGTCTAAAGTAGACCAATTCAATATTGACAGGTTCACTTTTTATAAATATCAACTACACTAGGTGTTTACATTCAGCTCATTGAAAAGTACATTTCATATATAGTTGGATGCAAACGCGTACAATAACATTTTAGTTTACACGTGTTAAAAAAAAAAAAAAAAAAAAAAAAAATTGGTTTACAAATTGAATTGATTATCTTTTTATCACGTATACAATGTCTTCGGACTCGAAGAGTCTGAAACTAGCGCAAAACTATGATTAAGTGCGGACGGCGTCGTCGAAAGCCTCTGGATCTTACGGGAAGTCCAGACCTTGCTAGAAAAGAGACAAGTCCGGTATGACTGGACAACCACAGCGGATCTATAGCTCCAGATGACTAAAGTAGAAGAATGAGCCGCGGAAGGTTATCAAATCCGGACCGGCCTTGGGATCGCGAAACAAATATAAGCGTCACCTCTTACATCACCGAAGATGAAGAACCACGTACCACTCCACAAGGCCACAACCTAACCCATGAACCCAAATCAGCAACCCACTTGCTCTATTTACACGTTATTTTAATATGATAACAAATACTAGTCGAGTATTTACAATCTTTAATGTCTTTTAAAATTGCATATAAAATTGGCATCTTCTTGTTCTAACGTGTAACATTTGACTTCGTATTAATAAATATTAAGATCTTGTAAGGAATAAAATATCAATAAGATTTCTGGACATCATTATAAAAAGGGACTTGGATGAAATTTCAATACACTAAACCGAAACTTAAGTTCAACAAACCAATATAAAAAAAGATACAGTACAATGTATTGTTTGAAATGTTAAACGTTATATCACATGGAAAATGACTGAGAGGTCTAAATATGTGACTAATTTTATACCTAAATGGATGTGAAACTTGTTTATTGGTTTGTGAAAAAAGTTGGTCCACCTTTTATCTCCAACAAAATAATTAGATACAGGTTTAAGCATATCAATTAGACATACAAATCGATGTTCATATCATATATGTTCATGGAATCACGCACATGACTCTAACATGGTTCTCAAATGCTGCAATCCAAGAAAACTAAGCACCAAAGTTTGCTTATTTCAAGGAATTCTTTTATAGTGTATTTTATAAAATTTTAATGTAAGCAACATATTTTTTTAACGGTTGTGTTTGTGAATGTAGCAATTAATAACTTATGTTCACACAAAAGAAAGTAATCAATCCTAGATTTGGTGTAATTTCAATAGAATTACACTGAGGAGCATGAAGTCATGAATAGTGTTAGGGATGTTCACAAATCGGGTAATACTTATAGGAACCAACAAACCAAAACTGAATTGAACCGAATCAAATTTGTAATTGAACTGAATTTGCCAAAACAACCGAACCAAATTAAACCGAAAAATCCAATAACCGAACCGATTGACACCCAATATGCAAAACTTGCTGGATTAAACTGGGCTAAAACTAAAATCAAACTCCGTGGGCTAAAAAGAACTTCATTGGTGGCTAATGTTTATATAATAAAATCACAAATTTATTGCTCGATGCCTCGTTAGCTTTCACTATTAGCACAAGTATAAACAAAGCTTGAATAAATTGGACCTAAATGGACCAAGTTGATTGACATAAGTCCAGTAAGCTACTGCTTTAAATAGCCCAAAGCTGAAACTCTATAAATTTATTAAGTTTGTACCCCAAAACTATGGAGTATTGAAATGTGTATTTCAAAGTGTGAAAGTGACATATAAAAAATCCTAGTTACAAAAAACGTACCACGGCACTAAACACTCATGTAAGCACTTTTAGGCCCAACAAACGCACACCAAGTTCACTTGTTGAATTGTAACGCCCAAAATAAAGTATTTTCTATGCAAACTTATAAACGCCGGTTTATAATCCTTGCCATTTCTTTTCTATTTATATCTTGTAAATAGAGTACAAAATCTAAGTATCTTATAAAGCACAAAGGACTTTTTTAACATTAAATGTCTTAGAATTAAGCAATACAACTATAAAATGAAATGTGCAAGTAAATTAAACACAATTTTGAAACATTAAATATTTCTAAAACTTAATTTCCTAGCATTAAACACATTAAATGTCAAAAGTCTTAAAATTAAGACATATTACATATAAAACACTTGGTATAAATCAAGGTTATAAATAGCGTGAGGCGTGGCGTGGCGGCAAAGCCAAGCCTCAAGCTTTACGAGCTATAGCGAGGCTATAGCGTTTTTTGAGGCGTGACTCAAGGCGGCATAATTTTTTTTATAGATTTATATATTTATATCATATTTCATACATACATATATATATTTATAATACATCAAGTTTACAAAACGCGTTATACATAAGAAATAAACTCAAAAAGCTAAACCATCCTTGCATTTTTCGTCATTTCTTTAAATAAAACCTTCTTCATCGGAGTAGTCGTCAAAACATTCCCCACCCTCCACTTGTTCTTCATCAGACACAAAATCATCATCGTGAAGTTCTCTACCACCAACTGCATCTCCACCAACCCCGACACTTGTTATATTATCTTTTAGCATAAAATGTAAAAACCTAAAAACTACGGTATAAAACATCACATTCAGAGATTCACATTCACTTGTTATATTATCTTTTAGCATATGATTTATAAAGTTAGCCCAAGCCCAAGTTCCTTCTAGCCCAATAATAGTAAATCACTAAATCCTACAAAAGCTTCAAAATAAAGTGCCACGCTTCACGCTATAGCGCGCCTTGCCACGCTTTTTCGCGCTTCATAACACGCTACGCCTTAAGAAGACGCGTTGGCCTGTTTCGTAACGTGGAGGCCACGCCTCGCGCTATAGCGCCGCTATGGCGCGCTATTTACAACCCTGGTATAAATCAATTAAACACACATATCAAAATCTTAAAATTAAAAATGGAACATTAAACATACTAATTAATATTATTTTTAAAGCACTCCTTTAATAAAGAAAATACACATTATGATACACATTGTACAAACAAATAAAACACACAAAGCTTTATACAATTTTATGCTAACAAGTTGATGGTACATATGATGTTGAAAACCGTACCGGATCAACGGGTTCAACCGGAATCTTAGATCGCCATCGGTTCGGCTAGCCAATATATTTGTAAAAAAATATTAAACATTACCAAATCATGCGGTCGGTAGCTACCTAGTCTCATCCGAGAGTCTAATTTCCTTTTACTGCTTTTTTTCTTTGAAAAAGGAAAAAGGTCGATTTAGGTTCCTTCCCTTCCACCGCATAGCTGCGTATACATTTGGGATGGGGCTTTGATCAAGAAAGATGGTCTCTAAGACAGTGGCTCGTGTATCTGTTCCAAAGTCCATTAGGGGAGGCCGATGGCTAGCCAATATAATTTTGTAAAAAAAATATTAAACATTACCAAATCATGGATTTGAATTGTCAAAATATTTACTTTGAATAAACTTATTGGTTGCTAAAAAAAATAAACTTATTGGAATATTATTTTCAAATCAGAAGATGCCGTTAAGTGGTTAGGTCTTGCGCTAGAGCTTGAAGGCGGGACGTCCTCCTTTGATTGTTAGATCTTCTTCATTGTCGATGCAAGATCATTTTGGATAAAGATTTTAGAGTCGTCGTATTTGATTACGCCTTTGAGGTCGGTGTGGTTAGTTAGATTCGTTGTCGAGGGTTGTGTTTGTAGCTTTGTTGATCGAAATTGTTGTAATTCCTAACATCTTGCTAGTTTTAATTTTATAAAAGTATATTGCCTTTCAAAAAAATATATACGTATATATTTGTTATACTATCTTTTTAACCCTTTGCGTGCATGGATTCTAAAACTAGTATATCCGATCCGAATAACCGGTCAATAATATGCCATTTTGTGATATTTTGTTTTCAAATGTTTGAAGTTTGAACGACTTTTAGTTTTCTATGCCTAATAAAACGTAGGTTACTATCAAAATTATAGTATCTTTAGTTATATTTAGTAAATTAATGGTTATAATTCTAAAGGGAAAACAAAGCAAGAATGTTTCTGAGCTTACAATTTCATGTGACATCAACACTTCTATCATTTATCGTGACATCATAACACTACTCGGAAATTCATTTCTCTTTACCCGCTCAATACCATCTCTCAATTGTTTTATCTACCACGTCGATCAGACATGATGAGAGAAATCATAACTTTTTAATTTATCTTTCAGAAATAACTATGACGAATACGCAACTTTCTTGCTCGTTGAGAATCTCGTTTTCCCCTACTCCAACAATGAGACCAATAGCTTATTATCTCATATCGGTATAAGTTGACACGATACCTTTTTACGTCCCTAGCTTAACTCCACAATACGCAAACGTTTAAACATATTTAAAGGTAACACGTATAACTTAGATCTTTTCTAACTATTGATATCAAAATACTACAAAAGGATGAAGACATAAATAACAAGTAGGTTCAGAAAGTTGAACTTGTAAGCTGATGTCGGCACGTAATTAAGAAACACAAATTTCTTAAGCATAAAAAAAATAATAAAAGAACCACATTATTTTTTCTTAACATTTTTTTACCTAAAATCTTGACGATCAAAATTAGAATATGTTCAGTTAAATTTTCACATTTCCTTTTAGTTCTATAAACCAATCTATCATGTGTTATTTCCATGTTTGTTATTCAAAATTTCAAATAATAATGTTATGCTTGATATTTTCTCTTGACATCTCTATATATGCTTTCTAGCTAATTTAACGACTTGAAGAATTATTGGTAGGTGTAAACACGAAAATGAAGCACATGTATTTAATATGTTAGGCAACGTTCCGAAATTGATTTGTATTATCATATTAAGGTTGGACTCATTCACGCATGAGGGTATATCTGTTAGGCCGCGGACATATGAGTTAAAGACTCGCCATTCATAAATAATCTGAACATGAAAACCCCATGCCCGTTTTTAGTTTAATTCTTTGTTACTTTGAGATATTATTTCATGCACACTAAGCTATTCGATCAGTTTTGAGGTATGTTATTTTGGAGCATAGGTGAGGTCATCCTTCTAAGATGATATTATGTCATCCATAATCAAGGACACATGTGTCACAATGATAAAATGTCCGGCCCGGCCGTATCAACTTTCCCATTAATAAGACAACACTTCAAGGACCCTCCTTGTGATTTGCGTGTTAGAAAAGTTTTGGTACTTTTGCAAAAAACACAAATATACGTTATGGTTTATCATTTCTTGATAAATGTTATGTACATAGAAATTAGAATACGGAATAAAATAGCAGGAGACCACACATTTTCCATGATTTAGAAAAAGTATTGTCTTGCTCTTGCATCGACTTTAAAAGTCTTTGTTTTTTGTCTTCGCCTTTTCGTTGATCCAATCGACGCAATTAATAATGACATCACCTGTATGACGTAGCTCAAAGGTCCCAAATTTGCGTTACCGTTTATCCACGAGCACGTACCAACTATTGGAGTTTTGGATTATCGAAAGGGGTAGGTTAGACAAACCCTATTTTTTTACAAAAGGCATCCGCTTTTTTTTTTTTTTTTTTTAGTCAAAAAACTATAAACGTGAAAGTACGAACAGAAAATATAAAATTTAATAAGTCAAAAGCTTAAAACTGTCAGAAATACGAAACAGAAACTGACAAAAAAAACTGTGTTGTACTGCAAATAGTGGGGGATAAAAGGAATCTTTGACCAAAATCCCGTTATGTCACATCATAGGGGTTCCTATGGTATGCCCTTTATCGAAAGACGACATTCTATTCTTCTTTTATCTACTACTCCATCTTTTATCTACTATTCAGAGTCTCAAATTGTATGAGTGTTTTTATTTCAGATCGCCTTTTGTGTTTTAACCAATTAAAATAAGTTTATTGATGATTGGGACAAATGTCAAGACCAAGAGTCATAGAAGATATCTTTCCTAGAGCGTAACGCCATAACCCTTGTTACGCCGTAAAACTCTCGAATAAGGATTTATTCATGCGTCTTAGTTGTTACGCCGTAAACAAGAATATCTTGTTACGGCGTAGAAGCTTCGAAAGCCGAATTTCACTTTTTATGTATAAGTTGGTTTTTTGCTATATTTAGATTACTTTTTCTCCAAAGTTTATATCCGTATAAATATATGGCTCATTATTATTGTAATTCGTCATTGATCATTAATATAATTATGTTTTTGAGTTTTATCTCTTATTTTGGTTTTATTCCCTCGAAGTTTATCATTATTTATCAACAATTTGATTTGGGTATACAAAATTTGCTTCCGCATTTTGTGGCAAGTGGGTAGAGATGATATTTGTTTGATAATTAGTGTAATTAGTGAGATTTACTAAAGCTTTATATAATTTGAAAGTAAACATTTATTTGAGAGAGAAATAGAATTTATTTCAAACGTTAATAACTTACTTAGTTCTTGAATATATGTTACGTTTTTATACATACTGCTATCATTATTACAAAAGAAATATTTTCAGAGTAACACTATAGTAACAGGGACGGAGCCAATATATGGCTAGGATGGGCCATGGCCAACCCTATTATCTTAATAAGTAACTGTGATATGCCTATTATACAATGTATTTTCTATACAAAATCTTACTCAGCCCACCCAAAGTTAAAACAAAAAGGCCAATCCAAATATATTAAAAAATGTTTCCATCCAATTGAATGATCCAAAACTGAAACCATGGTTTACGGATGATAGATTTTTAATGCCTTTAGTATAAAAAGATATTGAAATGGATATATTGCAAATACCTTTGGTTTATATAGTGTTTTAGTTGATTTTGGTCATTTTAAAGAGCGTTGTGTGCGGTTGAAATGAAATCCTTAATTGTATGACTCTTAAAACTTATACATTTGTTTTCTTCGACTTCTAAATCTGTTTTGTTTTGGCCTACCCGACTCAAAAATCCTGGCTTTGTCCCTGTATAGTAATCGTTCATTTCAAATTAAATGTTCATTTTAAAAATTGCGATCACTACGAGGATATATTGTTAGCCTGTTATTTTAGTCGAATAAATATTTTAAATCATCATTATTTGAAACAAACCAAAATAACAATATATCTAAGCATCTTATTTAATGCGCACTCTAATGTAAAATCAGTTAAAGCAAAATATCTAAACAACAAAATCTATTTAATGCTTAGATTGAAATGTTAAATCAAAAAATTAAGTGTCTAAATTATTTCCCATCTAAAACTATGAAGCAAAAGTTTCGTTTCATTATTTCTTATACGTATAAAGGTTAGCGTACTTAGTTTGTCAAAGTCTTTAAAAATTCGTCAACACAAAAATAGGAAGAGCCCACCAAACTCTAAGCGTGCGTTTGGTATTCCAGAATGAGAATGAGAGAATGAATTTTCATTCTAATAATTTGTTTGTTTAAGATGTAAGGGTGCGTTTGTTATGCTGCCATAAATGACAATGGGTATGAGTTTGATATTAATGGTGGGTCTCTCATCTATAAAAGATCCATACCCAGCTCTCTTGATGTATATGGATTACATCTACCATTCATTACTATAGTGGTGTGCCTCTCATCTTAAACAAACACCTTTAATCACTTTCATAGTCATAGCTCATTCCCTTAGTGGGATACCAAACGCACCCTAAATCTTTCAAATGTTGGAATGAATGATAGATATGTTCTATACTCCATATATCTTAAAAGGGTAAAGTATGGATCTTTCATACTGAGAGACCCACCACTACTATCAAAATCATTCCCATTGTGATTCATGACGGCATACCAAATGCACCCTAAATTAATGTTATTTTACATTAAGTTTAAACTATCCGGTCTACACTTTGATTTACAAAACTTAGATATATTCAATAAAAATTTGGGTTAATGTCATAAAGTATCAGCTAATTTTTTTTAGTAGTTTTTCATTTGGATAACTAAACTTTTTTCCACTTTGGTTATACTAGTAATACTTATTGAGGTGATTTATGATGGTTATTATTTGTTCAAATTTTCATCCGGTAACTAATATAACCGTTCAAATTATATAATATACCATAAGTTATACTCAAATATTGTCAAATTTCGATAATTTAGAATGATTTATTAATAAACGGGGTAAAAAAAAGAAAAGAAAAAGTACGCACTACAACAAATTTGTCATTTTCAGACATTTTTTTCTTCGCACTTTATGAACCGTGAACTTTTCTTAAAGATATTCACATTTAAGAGTGTGAATAATTGTTTCAAAATCCTCACACTTAAAAGTGTGAAGAATTTCAATCTCACACTTGAAAGTGGGAAGAATTATTTCAAAGTCAAAATTATCACACTTAAAAATGTGAACAATTATTTTAAAACACTCACACTTACAAGTGTGAAAAATATTCCTAAAGCTTCACACATAAAAGTGTGAAAATATTTGCTACACCCAATTGGTTCACACACATACTAGTGTGAATTTTTTGATTCTTCACACTTTAAAGTGTGGAAACATGCTCTAATAAGTGTGAGTATGTTACTATTTTGTAGTAGTGACGATAATGGGAGTCTTTTCCTTTTTTTCGTAAAATTTCACCAAAAATACCTCAAGATTTTGGTATAACATACATTATGTTAGAGATCTTGACGAGTTATATCGATCATCCGTTAAATAATAAAAAATAAAAGCAATTATGATTTACACATGTAAGTATAATAACAAATAAATAAAAAATTAATTAACAAAATAGACAATTACAAAAGGGATAATACCTTTAAAAAGCATTATACTTATCCACAAATACTCTTTTGAGTAGCGCAAAAAATAAAAAATAAAAAAATTTAAAATAAAATAAATAAATAAATAAACGCTAGTGACTATTAATGTTGTCATCTTGTCTTTATGTTAGTATTAATGTTGACACTTTTATCTTTATGTGTGTAGTGAAGAACCTGCGATGACTATTTTACCTTATGAGTTTGCGAAAATTGCATCCACCGTCCTCAGGGTAAATTACATAAATGGTCCCTGTGGGTTAGCAAAAATTCATTACTGTTCCAATTTTTATTTTATTTTATTTTTTATCCACTCCTTATGGGTTTACCCGCTATTTTTTATATACGTTTTTGTGTCAGTGTTTTTATATACGGTTTTGTCTACATTTTTTTATTTACGTTTTCGTCCGTTTTTATACGTTTTTATCCGATTTTATAAGTTTTCGTTCGTTTTCTTAAGTTTTCGTCCACTTTTATTCATCCATTTTTATGCGTTTTCATCCGATTTTATACTTTTTCACATGTGACAAAAAAAAATTCTGAGAAAAAAATTTCATAAAAAAAATTCAGGAAAAAAAAAGTTCTTCGACAAAAAAATTCCGAAAAAAAAAAATTGAAAATGATTTTGAAAAAAAAGTTTTGAAAAAAAATTTGAAAAAAATAATTTTCGAAAAAGAAAATTGGGAAAAGAAAATTTGGAAAAAAAAAAGTTAAGGAAAAGAATTTCGGACAAAAAAAAATTGGAAAAAAAATTCGGAAAAAAAATTCTCATATTTTTTTTAGGTGACTATTTATGTAATTTACCCTATGGATGGTGGCTGCAATTTCACAAACTCACATGGATCATTTATGTAACTTGAAAGGGTAAAATGCTCAAACTACTTACATAAAGACTAAATGTCAATATTAATACTCGCAAGAGTATTTTTTTTTTTTTTCGCTACTCATAAAAGTATTTTGGACAAATATAATATTTTTTAAAAGTATTATCCCGTTAAGAAAAATACGTTCCCTTTATCTGTGACATTAACCCTATAAATTATAAGTATGACAAAGACTTTTAGCAAGCCTTGGAAACGTCTTCCTCTCTTTGCGTGTGTGTAGAAATACATAGTAGACAATTCCAAAACTAATCCGTTATATTTAATAGGGCAACAAGTTCTGGGAAGTTTCTGCATACACTAATATAATTTTCAGACTAATTGACTTTTGACTTTAAACGTGCTACCTGTTTCTATAAGAACTGTAAACTCTTAAGGGTTTCAACTTCAACAGTTTGAATAATTTAAAC
This sequence comes from Artemisia annua, assembly GCA_014162995.1. NCBI lineage: Eukaryota > Viridiplantae > Streptophyta > Magnoliopsida > Asterales > Asteraceae > Artemisia > Artemisia annua. The sequence continues at coordinate 13,476 of LBNU01010116.1, forward strand.
CTCCAAACCAACAATTAGCTAGAAACAATGGTGGCTGCATCACATGCCTTAGACCTCAATCTTAACCTCTTCCCCATAACTGATGACGACACACCAGTAAGTTCCTAAATATGTTACCATATATGCATTTTAGTTATAACTTGTTTTTTCGAAAGGCTTAATTTTAACTTGTCAACTTGTTGTGGTTAAGGTTGTGGACGTTGCTTCCAGTTCCGATGAGGAGGACGACGAATGCATGTTTGAAAAAGAGGTATATATGCTGTAAACAAAATATATGCATTTGAAACTTCTAGTACATGAATTTTGAGTGTTTATGCTGGCTTCTTGGTAAGTATATTAAGATATGGTGTATGTATTTAGCAGGACAATGATCATATGGTTGGGGATTTAAGTCGGATAAGTAAAGAAAACAAGAAGCTAAAGGAAATGCTTACAATTGTATGGGACAATTATAAAACTCTCCAAACTCAAGTGAAGAAAATAATGCAAGACAAAGAAGTATCCGAGTCGAGCCCAAAGAAACGAAAATTCGATGAAACGGTTCAACAAAGCTTGTGGAAAAGGCTGAATGATGAAATACCAAAGTCGGGAATTCAAAGAGTTTATGTACCAACAGATCCGTCTGATAAAAGCTTGGTACTTTTTCAGTCTTAATTTTTCGAAACAAAAACTATCTAATGTTCATGCACTATTTCATGTGACTATTGAATCAAGATGTGAATATAATTAAAAGGGTTGTTTTGTTGTTATAGATAGTGAAGGATGGATATGAATGGAGAAAATATGGGCAAAAGGTTACTAGAGATAACCCATCTCCTAGGGCTTACTATAAATGCTCTTTCGCGCCGAGCTGCCCAGTCAAGAAGAAGGTAGTGACGGCCTAGCTACTTATTAATTAATTTAATCATGATTTGATTATATGAATACTAGAAAGGGTAAAGCTGTGAAAGTTTGTTAAACACACTATGTTGTTTTTCAGGTTCAAAGAAGTGTGGATGATGCAGGTATTGTAGTTGCAACCTATGAAGGAGAGCATAACCACAGAAGCAGGAAGCAAGAGGCGACATATGCTCTAGCTAACGAATGTGATATTTCGACTAGTGAAAGAAGGTTCGACTCTCCTAATAATGTAATGCCAACTTGTGACGCGGTTTTGGTTGAACAAATGGCTACTTATTTAATCAAAGACTCTAAATTTACTGAAGAACTTGCTGCTGCAATGTATTCCAAGACTTTAGAAGCAAGTAATTTTTTGTTCAAAGTATGTTAATGTATTAGCACTGATTTTTCCATATGGTTCATAAAGGAATACATTAGTTATACCGAGAAACTTTGTGTTGCATTGGGCTTAGCCAATTTAGAATTTATCATGTATTTATTTTTACAGTGTCACTTGAACGATTATTGAGTTATGTGAAATAATTCATTCTTACATGTTGTATAACACAAAATTACGCCACATGCCTAATACCTTTATATTGTTCAAATACAAATTAGTTAATTAAAGTCGTGTAACGTTTTTTTAATATAATTTCCACACATGTGTTCAGTGTTCACATTTTCTTGTAAACTCGAAATCGGACATTATTTAAGGAATACAAGTTTGACAGCTGATGGTTTAGATTAAACATTCTACAAATTAAACAAGATAAACGCTAAGCTGTTTTCACAACTATAGGGCATTTTACAAAGCCAGAGGAGATGCTTATTTATTTATTTATTTTTTTTTTTTTATTTTTTTTTAGAACGGCAATTTTATTAAAACTAGCAAGGAGCCAGAGGAGATGCTTATGATTGTATGGGACAACTATAACTCTCTGAAAACTCATGTCAAGGAACTAACGCGTGCAAAAGTAGTAGTGTCGAATCCAAAAAAATAAATCTTTTAATAGGTTTTAGACATTTTCTTAAATCTACCGTGGTAGATGCCAAGCTTAAAATCTGTTACATATACAAGTAAGTTTATTTTTAGAAGTAGCTATATATTTTTAACACCTGCTAATCTATTTCTCATGGCACATGTTAATTTTTTATATTAATTCATAGAAAAAAACTGAAAATTAGCGGTAGTCATATAAAACAATACATATTACACACACGCATTCCACTACGTTACACGGAAATTAAACGTAATTTACGCAGTGACGCAATTTTTTGTATGTATTATTATTATTATTATTATTATTATTATTATTATTATTATTATTATTATTTTTGTCCTTATAATGTAGCATTTCTTTAAGAAAAAATGATATTTTCACTTGATAATTCTAAATATGTTTTTTAATGACTTAGAGAATTAACAATTATTTCTTTCTTTAAGGGGTGCTTGGTTGAAGTTGAGCAATGGGAAAGGGAAATATAATGGGAATACTAAGGTATTGATTACCTTAGTCCTAAATTGTTGGGTAATGGTTGATTACTCAAAAGTGGGTATTGATTGCATTTCTTACCTCCCAACAAGCACCTTTAATCATTTCCTTTTTCATCCCCCACCCTCTTAACCCCCCAACCAAGCATCCCCTTAACTTTCAGAAAATTTTCTTTTTACAAGATTCTGATATGATGGTTTGGCATGGTACAAAGAAGTCTTTGCTTTATATTTTTTATTTTCTACTACGTTGAAGGGTTTGTAATTTTGTATGATGCAATAATTCGCACGTCACTGTAATGACGACAAATATAACTCTAGAATAGTTATTAGTGACCACAAAATACTTCTTATCATTTACGGAGTACTGTATGTTTATATTCATTACACATGTGGACAATTTTTAAACAAATAAAGACTTTTGACTCTGAATATATACTGAACTTATTCAGGATTACAAGTTCTATTAACTTTGAAGCCTTTAGGGTTTCAAATTAAACAGTTATTCATTTGAATTCAGTCCTTCAAACCAGCATTAATGAATGGGTGCATGCCTACATCATTTGCCATTTATAGACCTCAATCTTAATTAAGGTTTCAGAAGTTGGTTTTAATGATTACGATGTGGAGGCCGGATAACTGTAGTAGCTTTGTTGAAAAAGAGCTGAGGCCGTATATATGTCGTTGGATAAAAGTGCATCGTAGACGATGGCTGTTATATACTCCCTCCGTCCCAAAATTATTGTCTAGTTTGAATTTTCAAAGTCAAAACGATTCAACTTTGACCATAAATATATATTTTTTTATTATAGAATACTTGATAAAAAATNTATTATTATTATTATTATTATTATTATTTTTGTCCTTATAATGTAGCATTTCTTTAAGAAAAAATGATATTTTCACTTGATAATTCTAAATATGTTTTTTAATGACTTAGAGAATTAACAATTATTTCTTTCTTTAAGGGGTGCTTGGTTGAAGTTGAGCAATGGGAAAGGGAAATATAATGGGAATACTAAGGTATTGATTACCTTAGTCCTAAATTGTTGGGTAATGGTTGATTACTCAAAAGTGGGTATTGATTGCATTTCTTACCTCCCAACAAGCACCTTTAATCATTTCCTTTTTCATCCCCCACCCTCTTAACCCCCCAACCAAGCATCCCCTTAACTTTCAGAAAATTTTCTTTTTACAAGATTCTGATATGATGGTTTGGCATGGTACAAAGAAGTCTTTGCTTTATATTTTTTATTTTCTACTACGTTGAAGGGTTTGTAATTTTGTATGATGCAATAATTCGCACGTCACTGTAATGACGACAAATATAACTCTAGAATAGTTATTAGTGACCACAAAATACTTCTTATCATTTACGGAGTACTGTATGTTTATATTCATTACACATGTGGACAATTTTTAAACAAATAAAGACTTTTGACTCTGAATATATACTGAACTTATTCAGGATTACAAGTTCTATTAACTTTGAAGCCTTTAGGGTTTCAAATTAAACAGTTATTCATTTGAATTCAGTCCTTCAAACCAGCATTAATGAATGGGTGCATGCCTACATCATTTGCCATTTATAGACCTCAATCTTAATTAAGGTTTCAGAAGTTGGTTTTAATGATTACGATGTGGAGGCCGGATAACTGTAGTAGCTTTGTTGAAAAAGAGCTGAGGCCGTATATATGTCGTTGGATAAAAGTGCATCGTAGACGATGGCTGTTATATACTCCCTCCGTCCCAAAATTATTGTCTAGTTTGAATTTTCAAAGTCAAAACGATTCAACTTTGACCATAAATATATATTTTTTTATTATAGAATACTTGATAAAAAATTATACCACTGAAAAGTACACTTAAAACTCAATCCATTTATATATTTTGCATCAAATATTATATAACACCTATAAAAATAATTAAGGTCAAAGTTGAAGAAGAAAGACTAAAAAAGTCAATAGTGGACAATAAATTTGGGACGGAGGGAGTAATACTCACGAACATATCTTTGTATGTAATTAGATTAGGTTATGATCGTATGGTTCAGGATTTAATTAAGTAGGATAAGCGACGAAAACAAGAAGCCAAAGGAGATGCTTATGATTGTATGGGACAACTATAGCTCTCTGTAAACTCATGTCAAGGAACTAACGCGTGCAAAAGAAGTAGTAGTGTCGAATCCAAAAAATAAATCTTTTAATAGGTTTTAGACATTTTCTTAAATCTACCGTCGTAGATGCCAAGCTTAAATCTGTTAGATATACAAGTAAGTTTATTTTCAGAAGTAGCTATATATTTTTAACACCTGCTAATCTATTTCTCATGGCACATGTTAATTTTTTATATTAATTCATAGAAAAAAACTGAAAATTAGCGGTAGTCAGTCATATAAAACAATACTAATATACACACACGCATTCCACTACGTTACACGGAAATTAAACGTAATTTACGCAGTGACGCATTTTTTGTGACATCACTTATATTCCAAGATAATATAATCTCATGTCGTCATCCGTATATCGACACAGGTTTTGGCGTTTTGCAATGCTAAGAAGTCCTGTTGTGATTTTCGTGTTAGAAAAGTTTGGTAGTTGTAAACACGAAAATGATCCAAACATATTTATTTATTTTTTAAATGTAAGATATTTTAAAAAGAATGGATTGTATTAAAAGTCTACACGTTATCTTTAATTAATCTTTTACATAATAAGAGAATATAAAAAAATGAAAACTAATTATTCTATCTTTTATATAATAAAAGAATTACATCATTTTGGAGTTTTTTTGACAAAACAATCTTAGTGAAAAAAAAATTGGACCAATAAGATTGCTCGATTTTGACACATAGGCGAAACCGAGCAGTATGATTGGCCAATAAAAAGTCAAAATTGAATTGATTTTGGTCAAACTTTAATAAATTTGGTGGAGAATTTAATTGAGGAAAAAAACACATAAAAATATATGTGCCAAATTTATGAAAATAGAAACTTAAAAAAAGAGGAGGTAATTAATAAAACATTGGTGGTTGAAATTTAAATATATTATATGGAGTTAAGTGTAAAATTATAAATCTCCATGTTTTTTGATAACTTTAGATAATAAACAAATAACTCCTTACACTTTATACCCCCTACACTTTACAATATGAACTCTGTTTACAATTACATGAGTATTAGTATTGGTTTGAGACTTCCATCTTACAAAATTTTATAAATGTACGAATTAGTTTAATAAACGTTAAATACTTTTAAAATAAATAGTAGTTTTAAATTTTCTATTTATTAAAATATCTTTTTACTATGTACTTTAAATATAAATAAAAACTCATGTTATTCTATTTAAAAGTTTAATCTATACGTACACGAGTTTGAATATTAAATACAATTAAATTATTATGAACGGTAATATTAGAGGTGGTAAAACGGGCGGGCACGGGCAACAGGCTAAAAGGGCACGGGCTAAACGGGCGCATGTTATACAAATCGCTTTAGAAAAGACCCAAAACGATAAAATAAATTCCTCAAACGTAACACCTTATTTATATTTAAAAAATTAAATATATCACATCTATAAGTTTTTCTTTAAAAACAATTGTAATATTCTTCAATTGAGAGAAAATATGTGCCCGTTTCTGCCCATCTAACTTTTAGATGGGCAATATATGCCCATTTTAAAAAAAGAAGTGGGCTAAATGTGCGCCAATTTTTTACAAATTTGCTAAAATTAGCCTATTGTTTTGATTTTGGGCACAAATAGCCACCCTAGGTAATATAATTATCAAACGGTAAGTACGAGTTACTGTGATATGAAAATAAATATACGCGATTGTACTTATAACGACTCATATAATTATTATTTAAAGTTTATATATGGATATCCGGAAAAACATTTATAAAAAACTTCATCAACACTCATTATGTGCTACTAAACTCGCACATTTTGTACAACATGATATCAATAGTTAAAGTTAAACAACAACATCAACCTCAACATTAACATCTATGTCGGCTAACAAAGTTAAATCTTTCATCCAATAAAATTTTTACAAAATATTAAATGATATTAATACATAATGAAAAACTCATGCATACTTATTAGTTGTACTTATATCATAATTTTCACGGGTCAATTCTTATATGTTTATATAGTAAACAAAAATTTTAAAATAAATTTGATTTACGTGTAAACTCATGTGATCAAATAACCTTTGGCCCAATAACATTATAAGGAGACACGCTCAAGAATCCAATACAAGGTCGATGCCACAGTTATATTTACAATTTCTGCTAACTATTTTTCTTACTTTCACACATGTTGATTCTCTAACTTTTTAAAATATACATACGATTTTCTGCTTTTAAACGATAATAATATATAATTAAAATTTTCTGAAAAAACCCCGTGCGTGCACGGGTATTATAACTAGT
>LBNU01010116.1:20526-39061 GCA_014162995.1 Artemisia annua
AATAACTAACGCATCCTGGTTTGATTACTTTGGCACTTTGTAGTTTTGACTCCTAGAAAATTTACTTCGTGCAGAATAAAGTTTCTGAGGTGTATTAGTTGTAGCATATGATCTTTACTTTTGGTATATACTAGTAACATGAGATACTAAGATTGCATTCACTTTTTTATCTATTGAATACATATCGATCAGTATATAAGTATCACAAAAGAAACTATAGATCATTCGGACGATTCAAATGCAGAAGCTTAACCAAGATATAAATTCACAACGAGGTTGGAAAAACACCCGTGTGTATCGCTAGCTAGGTCGGAACTCTTTTGTTCATACATCGACACATGTTTTAAATGCTTGAAAATCTGTACTGTATGATCCCCACTAATAAAACAACACTGCAGGGGGTGGGTATATCTTGTCCCTGTGAATAATTGTGTTACAAAAGTCTAGCCGTCTAGGTAGTCAACTCCCTTACGTATAAATCAATGTATCAATCAACAAGTGATGTAATAAACTGAGTTTAATTCTTCAAATGACTTTCTCGAATACATTTATGAATGTTAAATAATTGTACTGAAAAACTTGAATTTATTAGTTATGTACCAGTGAATATACCATATAAGACCTAGCAGGCCACGATTGTTCAAAAGAAAAAAAATAGACCACAAAAATTTCCATGCATTAGAANGGTGTATTAGTTGTAGCATATGATCTTTACTTTTGGTATATACTAGTAACATGAGATACTAAGATTGCATTCACTTTTTTATCAATTGAATACATATCGATCAGTATATACGAAGTAACACAAAAGAAACTATAGATCATTCGGACGATTCAAATGCAGAAGCTTAACCAAGATATAAATTCACAACGAGGTTGGAAAAACACCCGTGTGTATCGCTAGCTAGGTCGGAACTCTTTTGTTCATACATCGACACATGTTTTAAATGCTTGAAAATCTGTACTGTATGATCCCCACTAATAAAACAACACTGCAGGGGGTGGGTATATCTTGTCCCTGTGAATAATTGTGTTACAAAAGTCTAGCCGTCTAGGTAGTCAACTCCCTTACGTATAAATCAATGTATCAATCAACAAGTGATGTAATAAACTGAGTTTAATTCTTCAAATGACTTTCTCGAATACATTTATGAATGTTAAATAATTGTACTGAAAAACTTGAATTTATTAGTTATGTACCAGTGAATATACCATATAAGACCTAGCAGGCCACGATTGTTCAAAAGAAAAAAAATAGACCACAAAAATTTCCATGCATTAGAAAAAAAAAAAAACAAAACAAAAAAAAACAAAACAAAAAGGTACTGTAGTTATTGCGTCGACTTTGAAAGTCTTTGTTTTTCTGTCATTGCCTTGTCATCGTCCCGATCTACGCATGTTAGATAATGACGTCACTCACTTACATGACGCACGTAGCTCACAATTTTTTATTTTTCATTTTTTTATTCTTTTTTATTATTATTTTTTTATTAACGGCAACTTATTACAATACTATAATTAGTGATTCGATTCCACAATAATTACTAACATGGTAGTCCCTGCCAGCCTCTAATCGACGCATTTATGAGGTAGAACCACCACAGATCCCACCTAGGAGGAAAACTCTCCACGAATAAACTTGAGCCCTCTCGCATGTGATAACACCTCCTGACCAACTCTGCTAGGCAGAAGTTGGCACCACCAACGGCCGGAGATCCGAGTTTTGAAAACTAAAAACTTTATTAGAGTGGAGGTGTGGCGGGGTTTTTTCTCGTTTTAACATTTATATCCCAGGTTTTTCTCTCTTTTAAATTTTCGCTTTCAAATTTTCCACAACCCTTACAGCACTATTTTCTCCTCCCAATAACTCTTTTTTTATTCTGTATCATTACCCCTAACGAATGTCCCCAAAACACACTCACACATAATAAAGAAAAATATACATTTCTTTCTCGTGTAATTAAACCTTACGGGACACTAATACCGCAAGGGAAATCTTTTCATTTTTACTGCAAAAATCGGTGCAGTTTGGTTGTTCCCGCAGACTGGCATCTCTTCCGGCTACTTTCCCTACTTCGCAGCCTCTACGCTTAAAAGAGAATAAAAACATAGATACTAATCTCTATTCATTATAAAATCAGCTAACTATATCATATGTATCAAAAATATATTTCACATGCTTTTTATAAAACTTGAACATACAATAATTAGTTTAAAGAGCATTATCACACGATATAAGTTGCCTGAACCACATAATAACTTTGATTATACAAAAACTATTATTATTCAGTTTTACTAAAATACATAAACATGTACACCGTATCTAAATAGTAATTTTTTTTAGTTACGGTAGAAAAATACGATTTTATAATTATAATTAACTATTTTACTTCTCAATGGTAAAGTTATTCTAAGCATCAAATTAATCATTTTGTTTTACTAAGTTCAATGTTAACGAATTAGTCAACAATTTTTAGATTTCTATGTAACAATAAGATGCTATTCGTAACAAGTAGTTTCCTTAAGATAATAAACTGTTAAATAGTTCAAAAATATAAAATATTCAACAACATAACTAAAAATCCATAATTAACAAAAATTACAACAGACATATTTCCTAAATGTTTGCCAAAAGTCTTAAAAAATCAATAACTAATAAAAAGAGTTAAAAATGATATTTCTTCCTCAATTTTATTCTTATTTATCGTCCTTACTTTATGATGATGAAAAGTGGAATAATCAAAGTCATAGATGAAGTTTGAGAATGAGTGGAATACACATGTAAAAATATTTGTGGTTAGAAGGATAATTTGTAAGAAAAATTAAGAATATATAGCATTATTCATATAAAAAAATATATTCCGTGGCAGAGAGACCACCACCATCACAACAATATCTAATCTCATCGGAAAGAGGTATGGGAGAGGTAAAACGTAGATAATTATATCCATACCTCAGGAATAACTTGAGGGTATGAAGACTGCTTTTCAGAAAGATCCCGACAAATATCGTGCGAGGGTAAGAGTGCTTAGATATATGGAAAGCTAGTGAAAGTGTATGAAATTATACTGATAAAAAAAACTATATAAACATACGACAAATACCATTATAAAATTTTAGCATAACAACCACATGTATAATAGAGAGACCACCAAACTTTTAAATTGATGCCATTTTGGCATTTTATGTTAACTTTATTGTAAAATATCCGCTCTACCCTTTGATTCAATTTTCACTTCAGAAATTAAAATAATATTTCTTTATTTCTATTTATTTGCCGTACTATGAACTTTGATTATTCCAGTTAAAAATTTGTTAGTATTGTGAGACGTTTAGCAAACTTGGTAACCTCTCTTTGTGTGTGTGGAAATGCATAGACAATTCCAAATTATATTTGGTTTTAATAGGACAACAACTTCTTGGAAGTTTCTGCAAACACCAAAGACTTTTTGACTTCAAGTGTCTATAAAAACTGTGAACCCTAAAGGGTTTGAACATCAGCAGTTTGAACATTAGTATATTTTAATCATTCAAAACAACAACTAGCTAGCTAGCAATAATGGTAGCTGCCTCACATGCCTTAGACCTCAATCTTAACCTCTTCCACATAACTGATGATGATATACCAGTAAGTACCTACCATATATATAGTACCCGGCCAATGCATATATGAAGTTACAAAATTATGTAAGCATTTGAGTTATAACTTATTAATTACTTGTTGTGGTTAAGGTTGTGGAAGTTCAATCTGGTTCTGATAATGAGGATGATGACGATGATGGCTCGTTTGAGAAAGAGGTTTGTAGCTCATTAATACTATGCATTTTAAACTTATTTATGTAAATTATGAGTGTTGATTTTGGGTTCTTGGTGATGATATTAACTTAAGGTGTATGTATGAGCAGGTTGATGATAGTACGGTTGGGAATTTAAGTCGGATAAGTAAAGAAAACAAGAAGCTAAAGGAAATGCTTACAATTGTATGGGACAATTATAACACTCTCCAAACTAAGGTGAAAAAAGTTATACAAGACAAAGAAGTAGTCGAGTCAAGCCCAAAGAAACGAAAATTTGATGAAACGGTTCAACAATGCTTGTTGAAAAGGCCGAATGAGGAACTACCAAAGTCGGGAATTCAAAGAGTTTATGTACAGACAGATCCATCTGATAAAAGCTTGGTACTTTTCAGTCTTATTTTGAACAAGAAACCGTCAATTATGCCCTATTTTATGTCATTATGGAAGTATATATATGATGCCAATAATTAAAAGGGTTTTACATTATTTGTTGATATATATAGATAGTGAAGGATGGATATCAATGGAGAAAATATGGGCAAAAGGTTACTAGAGATAACCCATCTCCTAGGGCTTACTATAAATGCTCTTTCGCGCCAAGCTGCCCAGTCAAGAAGAAGGTCGGCCTACTTATAAATTTAATCTGGATTGCTATTTCTTTGAACGGCTTGATCTCGATTTGAATATATGCATGAGTACTAGAAAAGGTAAAGCTTTAAGAAAAAGTTTGTTAATTAAGCACACAATGTTGTTTTCAGGTGCAAAGAAGTCTAGATGATGTTGGAATTGTAGTTGTAACCTATGAAGGAGAGCATAACCACAGAAGCACAAAGCAAGAGGCGGCATATGCTCTAACCAACGAATATGATATTTCGACTAGTGAACGAATGTTTAACTCTCCTAAGGCGAGGACAACTTTCAACGAGGTTCTGGTTGAACAAATGGCTGCGTATCTGAGTAAAGACTCTAATTTTACTGATAAACTTGCAGCTGCAATATACTCCAAGACTTTAGATGCAAGTTTGTTTTAGGTATGTTAATGTATTTGCGCCGATTCTTCAATGTAGAGCATATAGAAATTAATCTGTACTTCTGTTTGTAAATGACACCTATGATGTAGAAGAGAAGACGGATAGTTTATCAGTGAAATTCAGCTGATATGATTGAATGCGAGCATCAAGAAGGATATATAGGCTTGATTTGTAGCAATTCCAAAGGCATATATGTCTTAATTTTTTTTTGCCAGTTAGTTAGTCCTCTATTGTATAAGAGTTGTGATTATTTTTGTTGGACTTATTTCCTACTCGAGCACATGAGTAGATACAATCCTAGTTCTATTATGTTTCTTATTTTAAGCTTTGTAGATAAGGACTTATTGAATACTAGGAATTGTATTAGGATTAGGAGAGCTCATTCTTAAGTCCTATATAAACAACCCAACGAGCTTGTGTTGGGTGTACCATTCATTATCAGTTTTTAGAGCGTTATATTTTCTGATTAACTAGCGAGCATATTCTAGTTTACTTGTTTTGTTCCAGTCGTGTGGTTGTGTTTGTGTTTTGGTTTGCTGCGATCAGATTCAGGTCTTGAATTGGTATCAAGAGCAAGGTTCAAGCAGTCGATCAACAGGATACACCAAGAATCTGTCGATCTCAGAAGGGTTCCAAGCATAAGTCGACTAAAGGGATTCCAAGTCAGTTGATACATAAGGGTTTACAAGGGTTTCTAAACCAAGGGTCGACTAAAGGAATTGTCGAACACAAGGGTTTCTAAACCAAGCCTAAACTCTAAAACAAGGGTTTCACCAAGAAAGTCGATAAAGTTTCAAGCTTTATTTGATTTACTTAAGCAAGAAGTAAATCAGGCGTGATTAAGGGCTGGAAGTCGAACCAACTACACCGGTAACCTACAAAAGACGTTCAAGAAAGATGGTAGGCGAGACGAGTCAACCACATCCTATTGAACATTCCAAAACGGCTCTTCAATGTCCAATGTTAACAAGCACGAATTATAACATATGGGCAATAAGAGTGAAAGCGGTATTCCGAGTCCATGGAATACTTGATGCACTGGAACCAAAGGAAGGAACACAAGTCGTTGATAAGCAAGATCACATGGCAGTTGCGTTACTTTTCCAGGCGATTCCAGAAGAACTTGTCTTTCAAGTTTCAAAATTCAACACGGCCAAAGAAATCTGGGAAGCTTTGAAGACCAGATATGTGGGTGTTGATCGAGTTCGTGAAGCAAGGTTGCAAACCTTGGAGACGGAATTCGAATCTTTAAAGATGAAAGTCAACGAATCAGTCGATGACTTTGCGGCTAGGATGGGCAAAATTGTAACTGAAGTCAATAGCTTGGGAACATTTTATGAAGACAAGAAACTTGTTAAGAAGCTACTTGCATCCGTTCCGGATAGGTATGTTGCAATTGTTGCCTCAATAGAACAATTTGCGGACTTGAATACTATGTCTTTTCAAGAAGCAATTGGAAGGTTGAAAGCTTTTGAAGGAAGAATGAAGGGTGTTGACACTACTTCTGAAGATCAAGGCAAGTTGATGTTCGGAAGGGCCGAAAGATATGATAAGAAAGGTCGTGGAAGGAATTCTTCTAGTGGCAACGGTAAAGGTCGAAACTTTTCTTCTCAAAACAAATCTAATGGTAGTGGTCAAGCTAATAACCACAACCGTAACAACTCTGGGAGCAATACGGAGCAAAAGAAGAACAAAAGCCGAGACCTTTCAAAGATTCAATGCTTTAGATGTGATGAATATGGTCACTTTGCTTCTAATTGTCCCGAACGCCGTGAACAAAAGAATAAGCATGTGGCAAACCTTTTGAAAACGGAGGATGATGATGACCCGACACTTTTTATGATGAAAAGCGTTCAAGAAGTGGTTTTCTTGAATGAAGAAAAGATTATCCCAAACCAATTGAATACTAAGCCAAACGAGGAAGACACTTGGTATTTGGATAATGGAGCAAGTAATCACATGACGGGGATCCGAGAATACTTTTCGGAGTTGAATGAGAATATCTCCGGAAGAGTGAAGTTTGGTGATAACTCCTACATCGAGATAAAAGGAAAGGGTTCGATAATCATTCAAGGGAAAACGGGTGAGCAACGGTTAATCACTGGAGTCTATTACCTACCCGAGCTAAAAAGCAACATAATTAGTCTTGGGCAAGCTACCGAAGGCGGATGTGACATTCGTATGAAAGGTAACCTTCTTACTATGCGTGACTCAAATGGCAAGCTTTTGATGAAGGTTCCTAGAACAAGTAATAGACTTTATAAGATTAAGCTTCAAGTTGGAAGTCCGGTGTGTCTCAAAGCAAAGATGGAAGATGATGCTTGGTTATGGCATGCTAGGATGGGTCACATTAATTTCGAGACGATGGAATTAATGGCAAGGAAGGGCATGGTTGAAAAGTTGCCAATAATTCATCAAGAGAACAAGTTGTGTGAATCTTGCTTGGTAGGAAAGCAAACCAAGAAGGCGTTTCCTAAAGCTGCAAAATTTAAGGCAACACATCCTCTTCAACTTATACATGCCGACCTATGTGGACCAATCTCTCCACCATCCATAGCGGGTAACAGGTACATATTTGTTCTTATTGATGACTTTTCTCGCTTTATGTGGACTTTTACCTTGAAGGAAAAAGGAGAAGCATTTGAATACTTCAAAAAGTTCAAAGCTTTAGTTGAGAAAAAGTCGGGAAAGAAGATTATTACCCTAAGGACCGATAGAGGAGGTGAGTTCACTTCAAAAGAATTTACCAACTTTTGTGAAAACGAGGGTATAACAAGACATCTTACCACTCCCTACACACCACAACAAAATGGAGTCGTGGAAAGGAGAAACCGGACTCTTATGGGAATGACTAGAAGCATCTTGAAAGCACGAGACGTACCAAACTATATGTGGGCTGAAGGAGTTAGGCACGCCACATTCTTGATTAATAGAGTTTCAACTCGAGCTCTAGTTAATCAAACTCCATATGAGGCTTTCAAAGGAAAAAAGCCTAACTTGGAGGGTTTACGGGTATTTGGATGTGTAGCTTATGCAACGGGTACAAGGCCATATTTACAGAAGTTAGACGACAGGTCAACACGACTTATTTATATCGGAAACGAGCCAGGTACGAAAGGTTTTCGATTGTTCAATCCAAGAGCAAAGAAGATTGTAGTATGTCGTGATGCGGAGTTTAATGAAGAACTTGGCTGGAAGTATGTTGCTGGAAGCGAAACACACGAGCTAAACCCAGGTATGTTTATCATAGAATGGCACGGTTCTATTGATACGGGTTGTGGATTTGTTAACCCAGGTATGACCGATGAAGTTGAAGCTGAAGATTTAGAGGCTGAAAATCAGCATGATGCTGATGAAAATCAACCGGTCAATACCGAACAAGAAGACCAAATCGAGGCGGGTAATGACCCTAATCCTGTGACAGAAACTCAATCAATTGTGAGGCGTTCTTCAAGGGTTTCAACTAAGCCAACTAGATTTAATGACTTTATTATGGGGTCTAGTTCAAGAACCTCAGTTGCTAATGAAGATCAAAATCTACTTTTAATTGAAGATGATGAACCAAGAACGTTCCAAGAAGCAAAAGTCTCAAGCAAGTGGATGGGTGCTATGGATCAAGAGATTGAGTCTATCGAGAAGAATGATTCATGGGAATTAGTTGAAGCTCCGGTTAATGTTAATCCCATTGGACTAAAGTGGGTGTACAAAATTAAGAGAAATCCGGATGGTTCAATTAATAAGTTTAAAGCTCGGTTAGTAGCAAAGGGTTATGCTCAAAAGGAAGGAATTGACTATGACGAGGTATTTGCGCCCGTAGCACGGATTGAAACGGTGCGTTTATTAATCTCATTGGCCGCTAAAGAAGCATGGGAGCTACATCATCTGGATGTAAAGTCAGCTTTTTTACATGGAGAACTAAAGGAACAAGTGTTTGTTACACAACCGGAGGGGTTCGTGAAGAAAGGAGAAGAAAGGAAAATCTACAAGTTGAAAAAGGCGCTTTATGGACTTAAACAAGCACCAAGGGCGTGGAATACCAAACTTGATAGAGAACTCAAGCAAATGTCTTTCAAAAGATGCCAACACGAACAAGCGGTGTATGTGAAGAAGACAAACAAGTCAATCTTGATTATTGCGGTCTATGTGGATGATCTCTTAGTAACCGGTTCGAAGCTTGGCGAAATCGGTGAATTCAAGAGACAAATGCAAGAAAGGTTTGATATGAGTGACTTGGGAAAGTTGAGCTATTATCTTGGCATTGAAGTAAAGCAAGAGGATTCAAGTATCTCAATAAGTCAAGAAAGCTATGCAAAGAAGATCTTGAAAGATGCTGGGATGCATGAAGCAAATCCTACTCAATGTCCATTAGAACCTGGAATGAAGTTAAGCATGGACAAGGAAGGAAAGCCAGTTGATGCAACTTTGTTTAGACGGCGAGTTGGTTGTCTAAGGTACTTACTACACACTCGACCTGATTTATCTTTTTCGGTTGGTTTGGTTAGTCGTTATATGCAAGAACCAAAAGAATCACATATGGCAGCTGTGAAACAAATACTAAGGTATATCCAAGGTACTTTGAATTTTGGAGTGCGATATAACCAAGAGAAAACCAAGGAGTTAGTAGGGTTTAGTGATAGTAGTTATGCTATGGACCAAGATGATGGTCGTAGCACAACTGGGCACGTATTCTATCTAGGTAAATCACCTATCACTTGGTGCTCACAAAAGCAAAACACGGTGGCTCTATCGTCTTGTGAAGCCGAGTTCATGGCAGCAACCTCAGCCGCGTGTCAAGGGATATGGTTACGTGGATTGTTGAGTGAGATAACCGGAATGGAAGAAGAAGTGGTGGTCTTATTTGTTGACAACAAATCGGCTATTGCACTTATGAAAAATCCAGTCTTTCACGGGAGAAGCAAGCATATCAATACACGTTATCATTTTATCCGAGAATGTGTTGAAAGAGGCCAAGTACAAGTTGAGTTTGTAAGAGGTGATTTGCAACGTGCTGACATTCTGACGAAAGCTCTCGCAAGGATTAAGTTCAAGGAAATGCAAGAGTTACTCGGAGTTGAAGACCTTCTTATCTCGAGTCAGAAATAAGGGGGGTGATTGTTGGACTTATTTCCTACTCGAGCACATGAGTAGATACAATCCTAGTTCTATTATGTTTCTTATTTTAAGCTTTGTAGATAAGGACTTATTGAATACTAGGAATTGTATTAGGATTAGGAGAGCTCATTCTTAAGTCCTATATAAACAACCCAACGAGCTTGTGTTGGGTGTACCATTCATTATCAGTTTTTAGAGCGTTATATTTTCTGATTAACTAGCGAGCATATTCTAGTTTACTTGTTTTGTTCCAGTCGTGTGGTTGTGTTTGTGTTTTGGTTTGCTGCGATCAGATTCAGGTCTTGAATTTTTACACCTCAATTTTTACTTCGGACGCCACATGCCTAACACCCTTGTTGTATCTACCTTCTGTTGTTGGTACCATAAAGTGTGGTGTGTGACGTAATTTGTGTTGTGTACACATCATCTAGATCCCAACGTATACATACATTCGATGTATTTAGTTTCCATATTATAATTATCTTTACTTTTGTCGTTAATCATTCCATCTTTAGCATTGATGCATCAGCAAAAAAATATTGTGAAAGTGAGTAAACTTATTACTAATGCAACCTTATTGATTTTATGATAATCACAGGTAGATATTAGTCTTTTACTAATAGTTTTGTGTTTACAATTACTGCTAAGTCTTCCAATAGAGTTTTAAAAATTCAACATATAATACGTTATAATGAGTTCAAGAGAACATAATTTATTCCATGTTGTAACTATATACATGTGGTGGAAGGGATCATTGATAAAAAAATTAAAATGAGAAGAATAAGAAAGATTTTTAGTCAGACATTTTAAAAAAGACATAATTTTAAGGAGATATATGCATCTATTTGTGTACTTGTGATTTCTTCTCACCCTTTCCATTTTAATTTTTCTTCTTAACTCTACATACGAGAAGAGTATTGAATGTGAAATGCACTAATCACAAAAGTTGGTATCATTTCACTCCTAATTAGTGTGTATTCGACTATTTTTAAACTTTAATAGTGATATGAGTAATTAGATGGATACATACATGTTATTTCCCTTTCAAATAGTGAAGAAAACGACAAACCAAAGGTCTAGTTGCAAATCAAAGGTCTTGTAGCCTAATGGTACTCACATATGAAATACAGTCAATCAATAAAGTTGAACAAAAGAGCTCCATGGTCGAATGGTCCTATGTTGCCGGAGATGGAGTTGCTTTTTTAAAAGTAATTCTTCTTGAAAAATAAAATGCATTTATTATTGTATTTTTGCTGAAAAGTTTATGATCAAGTGCTACATCATTTGTTCAAAAACAAAAGTGTTGCACCATTAAATAAATATATGATTAGAGTGCCTTTAAAGTGTAACTAATACGGAGTCCTAAAGACTATTTTGTTTTTTTTTTTTTCTCTTATCAAAGAATATAATAGATTTTCTTTGTTAAGAAAAAATGAATAGATTAATGTGATGTTGAACTAGACACGATATCACTGGCATATTTTTCGTTATAATCACTCTTGTTATTGTACCCGACATGGCTTGACCCATTTATCGGCTTTTCTTTTCTTTTTTTTTTTTTTTTCGACTAGTTGTATTAAATTTTTTTGCCCCTTCTAAATAAGTATTCTAGCTCTGCCCCCCGGATGCCGTGATGTATATAGTGCGATATAGTAATTACTTTGGCTTGTATAAAAAAAGGTATGGTTGCCTGAGGAAGATGCATGTCTCTCACAGGGGATCTCTTGTGTATTGAGTCGTTATTGATGAATTTCATAATTACTTTTGGAGAGAAAGATGATAAGAAGCTAATAAGATATAACAATGTTGTGCATAAAATTTTACATGAATGCAAAATTATTTGGTTGGAGATTACTATATTCACATAGATAGAAACATGGCTTTGTAAATATGTTCTTGTATTATTATTTTGTTATGTTTGATATAGAAATTATCAATGTGGCATTTGAATTGAGGGTAAATATAAAGACATAGTTGTGTGAAGAATATCCAAAAATGTTCTCTAGTTGAGATCGGTGTGCTTTTATAATAAGGTTCATGAATGTAAACCTTGACGACCATCATTGGCGTGTTTACGACTTTACTTTTGTGGACCTCATGTGAAGATTTCCCCGCGGGCCAATCAAAGTAAGAGATGAGATCAATATAGATCTCATATTTGCCATAGAACCAATGAACCAATCATAGCCACCCATTTTATTTTCCACTTTTTTTTTTAAAACAAAATATCTTGCAAACGGTAAATCGTCAGGCTACAAAAAAAAAATACCATCGCGACGAGAATTAAATCATCTTTCTATAGATATGCATTGATATATACTTTCGATGAACTTTTTTTTAAAAAAATTTCCGCCCAGAAAAATCATATATGATTTGTAAAAATCATATATGATTCGTTAAAATCAAATCATATATGATTCTTACGAATCATATATGATTTTTAAAAATCATATATGATTCGTAAGAATCATATATGATTTGATTTTAACGAATCATATATGATTTTTACAAATCATATATGATTTTTATGGGCGGAAAATTTGAAAAAAAAAAATTTTATAAAAACAAAAGTTCGTCGAAAGTATATAACAATTCATGTCTATAGAAAGATAATTTAATTCTCGTCGCGATGGTATTTTTTTGTAGCTTGACGATTTACGGTTTGCGATATATTTAAGATTTAAAAAAAGGGTGGAAGTTTATTTTTTTTTATTTTGATAAAAAAAAAATGAGTGGCTAAGATTGCTTGATGGGTTTTATGGTAAAAATTGGATCTATAAAGAACTTTTGGCATCAAAGTAATACTACTTTCACATGAGCACACTTAACTAGTTATTGAGAACTTTATTCACAGTTGATCACAAAACACGTTATGTCTACTAAGACCAAAATATTACTTACTTCTCATGCATCCCCTTGTGTTAGTCGATGTGTGAATGTCTATCCTTATGATATATCACTATCATGCACCATTATAATTTTATGCTAGATTGATTATCTGAAACTTAGGATACGCCTTGCAATTTCACATGTTTTCTTTGCTGATGACTCTTTATTCCTTCTTAAAGCAAATGTGCATGAATGTAAGATTCTGGTGGATATTTTGGATCGCTATTGCAAGGCATCGGGTCAAACCATAAATTTTACAAACTTTGCTGCCCTTTTCTCACCAAATAACTCAAAGCATCTCCAAGAAAAATATGTGATCTTTTGAATGTTGAATGTATGGATCCGAAGGCTCGTTGCCTTGGCTTACCTTTTATATGCGGTCGGAAAAAAGGTGAATTATTCTCTCTTATTTTGGAAAATGTCCTACAAAAAGTGCAAGGGTGGAAGCAAAAACTTCTCTCGCAAGCGGGGCGTGAAATCCTCGTCAAATCAGTTATCCAAGCAATTCCATCTTATGCAATGCAATATTTTTTTGTTGCCAAATGGTTTTCTTGATAAGCTTCTCTATCATATTAAAAGATTTTTCTGGAGCGGAGAGAGATAAGAGATATATTCATTGGTTGAGTTGGGATCACCTTTCTAAACCAAAAGAGGCGGGTGGTCTTGGTTTTAGAGACTTACGTTCTTTCAATTTGGCATTATTAGCAAAACAAGGTTGGCGCCTCTTAATCAACCCCAACTCTTTCTAGGCTCGTATTCTTAAAAGCTTATATTATCCTAATGGTCATTTTTTAATAGCTTGTAAATGTTCTCGCCCCTCTTGGTTATGGCAAATCATTCTTCATGGTCGTGATCTTCTTCTTCAAGGAGTTAGGTGGCAGGTCACAAGTGGGGAAAATATATATTATTGGACCTAAAAATGGGTTCCATACGAGGAAGACTTTTACATCCGTCATCCACGTGGCCCGTTTTTAAATTCTTTGAAAGTTTGTGATTAATAACTCATGGACAATGGATGTAAATAAATTGAATGCTCATTCATTCCCTATTGAGGCAGCTTTTATATCTCACATTCCTATTTCTATTACAGGGGCACAAGATAAGCTTGTTTGGCACTATGATTCCAAAGGGGTTTATACAGTTCGATCCGGATATCGTCATGCGCTTATTTGGAAAAAGAATTAAACGAGTTACGCATCTTCCTCCGGAAGTCCAACAAGTGAATTTTGAAATCAAATTTGTCGTTTAAAAACATTTCCAAAAATTAAGAACTTTTGGTGGAAAGCCTGTTCAAATGCCCTTTCTACGTGTGAAGCTTTATTTCGATGCAACTGTGAAACTTCCCCGACATGCCTCATTTGCCATTCCTTCCTTGAGACTGTAGAACACTTGTTATTCGAATGTGAATGGACAAAGCCTGTTTGTTTTGGCTCGAACTTGGGCTTTCATGTAGACGGTTTGTCAGGTACTATTACTTTCGTGTAATATCTCTGTTACAATCTTTCCAATCTAAAGATGTTTCTACAAAATTCTTGTCTTCTTTTGCCACACTTGCATGATCTATTTGGAAAGCGAGAAATCACTTCATACTTGAACAAGTCAAAATTATTCTTGCTAGTGTTATTTCGGAAGCTCAGATCAATGATGATGTTTTTCATTCAGTTGTTTCTTCTGATACCACTTCTATGCCGAAAACTAATGGCATCTCGCATGAAAGTTCACGTAAGTGGACCCCCCCCCCCCAATTCGAATCTCGTGAAGCTTAACTATGATGCCTCTTTTAAAGACATATCTGCCGCTATTGGGATTGTTGCTCGTAATTGTAATGGATCTTTGCTTCAATGTTTGGGAGAAAAGTGTCGTAGTGAGTCAGTTCTTGCTGCTGAGTTATGTGCCATCCGATCAGATTGTATCCTTGCTGCTACAAATGGATGGAATCATGCTTTTATTGAATCTAATTCTCTGTCGGCGATTTCGCTTGCTTCTACAGAAGACGTGCCACCCTTGTCTTTAGCGGCTTTGGTTTCAGATATTCAATATTGGAAATCTCAAATGAATTTGCAGTTGTACTGGCTCCTCGTGCATGTAACTTTGCTGCTCATCAAGTTGCAAAAGTTGCTTACGTTTCTGATGTAAATTTCATTTGGCTTGATAACTTTCCTTGTGAAATTATCTCCATAACGAGGAGTGATGCTTTGTAGTTTTTATGGCTTTGGTTTCTGTTTTATATTTTTTGATGTTAAAAAAGAAAAAAAAATTGTACATGTTGATAACTCACTTTTGGTTAACAAAATATTACAATTTCTTTTCTTATTTTTCTTTTGAAACATAATAATCTTATATACAATTCACATAAATGCATCAATCTAACAAAAATTATTTTACAAAACTTAAACTCATCCTCCTAAATGAAAGTTTAATTTTTTTTTGACAACACGCAAAATTAAATTAAAAGACCACGAAGGGCCAAATATTCAAAGACAAATGCAAACCTCCAATGTGTCAGGAGGACCTAAACCACGAACAAACTTTTAAAACTAGAAGCCAAAAAAAAAAAAAAAAAAAAAAAAAAAANCCGTTGTGTGACTAAATCATCACAAACGTCACATTTATTATATATTCATGTGGCCATAGGACGGAAATAGTCACACAAAATACACATTTACTTGAATAAATCATCTCAAATGTCACATATATTATAGATTTATGTTGCCAAAGGATGAACAATAGTTACTCTCAAAAAACATTCGTGTGACAATAAAGTGTTTACGGTCACACATAATGATTAATTCAACAAAATTTGTGCATAATTCGTCACACATATTTGGGTTTTGGTCACTCATTTTCAACGACAATGGTCACGAACTCAACAAGGTCACCATATGCCACCTACGGTGGCGGGACTTTTGGTGACACACGACGAAAAAAACGTGCGTGACTATATGCATATCGTCACACATTTTGGGCGTCACCGAAAGAACTTTTTGTACCAGTGAATTCACATAAATGCATCAATCTAACAAAAATTATTTTACAAAACTTAAACTCATAGCCTCCTAAATGAAAGTTTAATTTTATTTTTGACAACACGCAAAATTAAATTGAAAGACCACAAAGGGCCAAATATTCAAAGACAAATGCAAACCTCCAATGTGTCATGAGGACCTAAACCACGAACAAACTTTTAAAACCAGAAGCCAAAAAAAAAAAAAAAGAAAAAAGAAAAAAAAAGGTAACAAGAATTGATTTTGATAGATCACAAAGACAACTAGAAATAATCTCTATCACAATAATAAACTATGACTATGATGCGTTTTAAGATCACATTTTAAATTTATAAAGTCTCGTCTACTATGATCTACGAATGCATTAACGGGCAGAGTACCCGGTCGTGTATAGTGAAGGATTGGTAAACCCGAGGTCGTTACCAAGCTAATGGGCGGTCTAAAATCCGAGTTTTACTGTCACGATTTTAAGTTGATTTAATTAACTAAATTGCAAGAAAATAAATAACGAAAATGTAAATGAAATGAATTTATCAAACCTAATTACTTCTTTACTAACGCAATGATCCTACTCCCTAGTGCAATGTCTAACTTTGTTTTATATAGTGGTTCTAATATCCTTAGGTCCGATTTGTAGTCGAAACCTAACCTATAATTCCTATGATCTTAACCCCGTTGTTCACGGAAGCTAGGTATCTAGTTCATAGTGATTATGTCCCCAACTATCTTAAAGACATATTTAATGTTGACAATCCCACTTCTCGACATTTAAACCCCCATAGGTGTCAACTAACAAAAGGTTTACCTGCGCTCTTTAAGTGCCTAATATAATGCAAGCGGTGATATGGGCAACCCCTACAATCGAAATGGATGTCATCCCATCTCGAGTATCCTACTAGACTAGCTTTCAATTGTTCACACCTACTCCTTAGCTAATAAGCTCTACACTAGCCTTAGTACTACCAAAACGTGGGGATTAATCAACAGGAAAATAAGATATCCATATAAAACAATAATTAAACGAAAAAATAAGGATCAATACATTAATAAATACTAACTAGGCTAGCACAAAATGTGCTTAGCCTCTCATGTTGTAAAGTACATAAATCATAATGTAATAAATCATGGATGGGTTAAACATTAAATTCGATACAATTACTTGATGATTAACTAATACAAATGATGAATCAAAGTGAATTCTCCCTTGGAAAGTGGTTGAATAATGCTGGAAAACACCTTAGAATGGAGCCCTAATTGTCCTCTGAGGGCTGTGTGAAGTGGAATGACGAAATCAGCTGAATTAGAGCTTGTATTTATAGGCTCGACTCTGCTATGGAGTAACCATAAGCGAGGAGTTACGCCATAGCCTCCTTAATGCTCGAATCTTTCACCAGTTGTAGCAAAGTTATGGTGTAACCAAAGGTACAAGTTACGCCGTAATCGTCTCATTAATTTAATTCCTTCTTAGTTGCGACGTAACCACAATGGCCTTGTTATGCTG
This sequence comes from Artemisia annua, assembly GCA_014162995.1. NCBI lineage: Eukaryota > Viridiplantae > Streptophyta > Magnoliopsida > Asterales > Asteraceae > Artemisia > Artemisia annua. The sequence goes on from LBNU01010116.1 coordinate 37,862, forward strand.
CAGTTGTGATATCAACAAGATCTTCTCGTATATCAATGCTAGTTACGGTGTAGCTCTATCGAGGTTGCTATGCCGTGATGTCTGATGACTAGACTTGGTCTCTTTCAGCAGCAAAAAGGGTTATGGCGATGTCCTTACGAACCAACTACGCTGCAATATATGTCTGGTCTTGTGAGTTTGCATTTTTCTTCAAGTAAGCCTTCCATTTCCACGTCTTTTTGTTCCAACAGTTTTATCTAATAACAAAATATGAAGCAATTAAGTATATATTCATATAAAAACATTGCAAATATGAGCATTATATAAGGGAATTTGACACTAAAATATATAGAATTGATGTTATCAGACCACACCTTCCAGAAAAAACGTGGCACCTCAAAGCCTAAAAACTCAAAGCCTGAAAAACTCTGTGATATACTCCCTAAGTGATATCATCTGGTTGAAAGTTTAACGTTTTCACACTGCATACTATACATCGAACGGTATATCAAGATGCGTTCGCCTTCGATTCTCTATAGAGTATATTAAAATGTCTAGTTAATGCTCATTTTCCTCAATAAATTCATATCAAGAAAAATATATGCAAAATAAAAAGAAAATTTATTGCCAAATGACCTTTTAAGAGTGCTAGGTGTAGCAAGCCTTCAATAACACTTATTGGTGTGTAATCTCAGCGTAATCTCAGCACCTCTCCAATAACATACCAATAAGGCAATAACTAAAACACTCTATCTAGAAATAAACCAATAACTGTTATTGTTACATGTATGCCACACAAAACAGCCCACCAAAGATACCCCACTCACTTACAAAACAAACCAATTGCATCCGTTGGTGAATCAACGAGGGTTGAATGGCATGCACCACCATACGGTGCACTATGGCGCCACTATTGGTGAAGAAAAAAACCAACAACTTGTTGGTCCTGTGTACCATGCTCTCTAAAGGTAGAACATGCCCTCTAAAATTAGAAGTCTTATGAGTTAAGTAAACTAAAACATCAAAAGTCAAAGCACAAACAAACCAAAGGACAAATTATGCAAATATCCGAAACCTCAGGGACAGTTTGCGATAAATTCCAAAGTAAAAAAAGACTTTAGCAGACAGTCTTCTTCTTCATTAAAAACCAAACACAAGACAAGAACCACTCGAAGGAAGGAACAAAGACTTTATTCCCAGGTCAACCTTTTGGTCAACTCT
>LBNU01010116.1:40442-54217 GCA_014162995.1 Artemisia annua
TATGTTTTGTGAAATTAATTATTTGAGCCCTTTATAGTCATACGAGCAGCAGAATCTATGCGTAGAAACCATACAGGTAAATAGGCGAGGTTTTCCCTATACAGGTTACCGGGGAGGGCGAGTCTTTGACTGCCGCCTAAACGGGCGTATTCCTGGCCACCCCCAAGATGTGTATCTAGTGAGGTTTGAATGTTAGACCTCTTGTGAGGACATTAGGGTGTGCCTGACCTCTTGTATAAGTTTCAGACAATGTTAAACCTATTATTTTGACTATCAGATAATCAGTTTCACACCGCATATCCAAACACCCCCTAGATGCAGTAGAAAATTGATGGAAATTTTACTTTTTTTAGCCTCGGATGGGGGGTTGCTTTGTGGTGGTAGTTGTGTGAGGTGGTTTGGCAGGTATTAGGAACGAAGTATGTCGTTTTGCATCTTATAGTGGATTTTGGATTTTAATAGACCTGGTGTAAACTAACTTTATGCTTTGTACTTAACATATGCAGTATGATTTTGTTTCTGAAATTTGTCGGGAATATGTTTATCTTTGCACATTATTAGTAGTTGCTAATTTGCAATATTTCTATTAAATGCAGTCGAATAGGCACACTATTATACTCATGCAGACTTCTCAAAGCCGAGCTACTCGGACATTTATGGATTACGAGTCAATAAGTCAAGCAATGGACGGTATGCTTAGATTATTTGCTCAAATTAAAGAAAAAATTATCATCAACTTCACCTTTTTAAAGACCTATTGTTCCTTAAATAAAGCACTTGGCTATCATGAACTAGTAATGTCTTCCTTTTTTATACGTATCAATATTTTTTTATTCGTTGAATACAGAGTTCATGACTTCATGTCACTATTGCGGTCTTCAAACGAACATCTTACATTAACCAAAATCTTATGTTATAGTATTGAAAAAGCAGGTTATTTAATGTAGTTAACACTGTGTAGAGTAGAAAAATCGAAATAAGATTTCACATTGATCTAGTGTAAATATTTGACACTTGTCGTTAATGATGGCAAATAGTGAAGGTGGTGATGAAGTATTGAAGATAATTGGTGAGCCAAATTAAGTAGTTCAAAAGTATATAAGGAACAATACAGGGGAAGAGTCTGTATTAATGAAAAATTAACGCAGAACTTTGTGTAGTATTCTGTCCATCTTACATTTGCTGTCTGTCATTCTGTGTGCAGGTATATGTGCACTATATGAAAGGAAACTCAAGGATTTGAATCCAGCAATGAGAAACATCACCTATGACATCCAAGATCTCTATAATTTCATTGATGGCCTTGTTGACTTGAGTGCATTAGTGTAAGTTTCCTTTTATTAACCACTAAATAATTACCAAAAAGGCATGTTCCGATTGTTTTCTGCCACCATCAAACATCCACGGCTAAAATAATTATTGGATCGGTTTAGTCCCCTTTGAGCCCATGAATTGCACGTAGAGGTGACAATTTTAACCCTTGTATGTGAGAACGAGTTGATTTTGTCATTATTCTAATGCTAACGGGTGAAATTAGTACATTTAAAACTTTAACTGCAAGAGAAATGGGCCAAACCGGTGAGAATGTCTAATTTAGAATTATATAATTATATCAGATATGTAATTATGTTTGATATAAGAAAGTTAGCGGCTCAACCCAACACAACCCGTTTTGACCTGCATATAAGGTTTATTCGTTTTGACATGTAACTCTACCCGTTCGACCTGCCCATTTTGCTACCTGAGTTTCTCATTATGCATTTTTTAAATTGACGAAACACAGATTGTGGATGGCTTTTTTTTATCTATTTTCTCAAATGACAAACTCAGACTCGTGCTTCATTGGGGCACTAAACTTTTATCTAATCAGTTATATATGTTTGATAGCACTAAAATAATACCCATGTGTTATAACCACCAAGTTATCCTCAGTTATTTGTGTTTGTACCAATGCATTTTAAGCTGTTCAAGTTTTTTTCAAATTTTCTTGAGCTCGAAGATCTTTCCATTTTTTTTTTTTTTTTTTTTTTCTTTTTTTTTTTTTTTTCTAAATCTAAACCATAGAGACTAAAAATGAAACTGAAACTTGCTTAGCAAATAAACTAATATGTTGTTTTTCGGTTTTGCTGCAGTTATGATCATCGTATTCAGGCATACCTCGCAATGACCGACAATGGATTAAAAAACCAAGAATGTTCAACCACCTGAGGAAAATTGGGCTCATGATGTTGCGTTGAAGTGTTTTCGAAGGCACAAGGTTCTTGCTCCGTTTAATGTGAATGTTGTGTGTATGGACCCTTCGTAATTATCTCAATGCCTGAATCTTGTGGGCTTTCAAAATTGGGGCATTAACTTATAGTTAGCTGCTATTCATACTTTGTACTTCTTGCATTGACGATAACTTAAACGCTGTATTGGATTTGGCTAATTAACTTATATCTAAAGTACTTCTTTTAAGGATGCTTTTTATGCTATGGTAAGCTTATTGGTATAACAATAGAGTTACAGAGGGAAAAAAATCTTCTGTAATTACATATATATACCATTAACCTCTTGCCTTGCCTTGAGGGGAGTAATTGCAAATTGTCACGTTTGTTTCCAGATCTGCACTTTGCTTTCTGACTGTAAAAATCTCTGATGGATTTTGCTGTGTCCAAACGACCACGCATTAGCGGACAAGAAAATGAAACACAAGTTACAAGTCTCATAATGCTCTTAGATGAATGTCCACAAGCATAAGTTGTGAAGTCGGTTCTTGTGGACATGAAACACTTGAAGAACTTATCGCACCACCCCCACTTGGGAAGAAAGTGAACCGAGGCTATCAATGCTCTTACAAAGCAAAAAATGTGCCTTCGAGGCCTATTGGGGCATAAACTTGCTGCCTTAATACGATCATAGGCATCCACCTAACCCTTGTCACAATATGGGTTGACACATTCTTCCAAGACCACAAAAAGGTAATCATAATCCCGAGAACAAGGTATCCACCTTAAGATGAATATGAGATCAAGAACCCAGAGAGCCGTACACAAGTTGGAGCAAAAAATAACAATTTTCGAAATGGATAGTCTTTGAGGAGTTTGTGGTAGATTAGGACTCCAACAATGAAGCACATGCTCCAATTGCTCGAATCATTCCGACAAATTCCTGCAGAGTGTTGGCCATTTTCATCTATCATCAAACAACATAAGCGTGTGCGCGCACACACACACAAAACTAGTTTAGCAGCTCTATGACCTGGTCACATAGATATGACCCATATTGTGCAAAAATTTACCTCAGAAAATGCGGGACCAGCTTTAGAGTCAGTGTACCAATAAAAGTGGCCTCCATGGGTGCTAAAACTAAGAGCTATGGAAAGGTACATGTAAAGAGTTGCTTCCAAACTTGTGGGATTTGGATAGTATCATACATGCCTTTTAGTGCTCCCTCCAGATTATCTATTGCCTGAGATTGCGTTACAAAGGAGATTATTTAGTCATTGCGTTTACATAATGCACAGAATCACAAAAATATTTTTTTGCAAACAATCTGATAAAAATGATTCTTTTGCATTTTGCAGAAACAATATGACTAGACAAGTCCAGTTGCAAAAAAACTAACCTGTTTTTCCCGATAGAGGAATCATGATCAGTTGTTTTCTTCTCATAGATGACAAATCCTAAAAATATTTGTGATGATGCTGGAATTGCCAAAAGTCCCAAAGCGATCTTTAGACAATAAAAAAAAAAAAAAAAAAAAAAAAAAAAAAAAAAAAAAAAAAAAAAAAAAAAAAAAAAAACGTTAATTGTGCAAAAAATGGCCGATTGTGATTTTCTTATCATCTAACTGCATGCCAAGCTAGCGCGATGGTTGTGAATTCGTTATTTTAGTTTTGGTGATCATGCAAATTCTATTTAGTTCACAGGTGGTGTATGTTTAGTTTTCCTTGGGTACTCGTTTTTAAATCTGATATGATTTTTACCTTTTCAGACATACAAAGATCCCATATATACCCAGATTCATAATTGTATCACCCATCTAGAAATAGTAGAGCAACGTAGTTTAACTATTTACCGAACACAAAATACTAGCAAAGTCAAGCATTATATTGTCCATTCAGCAAGTTAGAAGATTGCTGACTACAAAATGATGGCACCAAAAGAGAAAGATGAAAAATGTGATATGATATATGTATCCAAAACTTCGAATAACCAAATTTCGGATACTCAAAATATCTCATATCCGGAATTTTGGATACTTCCGAATGAAAATTTGGATAAAATCAGACCGGATGTTCGGGTTCAAAGATTTTGACCCCCGTCCTAATGACCTAATAATCAGATTTTGAACCCTGTTCCTAATGACCTGTTCCGGGTTCAAATGTTACGGGTTCAAAGATTTTGCATCTTTGAACCCCTGCTAGTGACCTACTCGACGAATAAAACTAGCTTTTCATTATTGCTAAATTTTTAACTACCTTAAACAAAATTTACTAGCACACTAATCTTTGGTCAAACTGTGCACGATCAACGCGACAAATTCAGATATAAAATATTCGGTACTAACAACTACTTCATTACAATATTAGTTTTGCTACCTATTGCTATATTTTTATTACATTGTTTTTTCAAAAATAATCAGTTTTGTTTTCTAAAAGATTCCAATCTAAACTTTCTTTTGTTTTTATTATACGAAATATTTGATCTTTTAAGATATTTTGAAGCAAAACTTGTTAGATGATAGGTTAAGGCCCAAGCCTAATTGTGAGTTTAGGGTCCATTAGGTTTAGAGTTAGGATTGCTTGTTCGGTAAAATATGTTATCACTATAAATACACATGTAATCTTTCTTGTGTAATGACAAAAATACATTCAGTAATAATACTCTATTCAACAAAACTAACCTGAGGGCCAAGATGATGAACAAAGAAGCCACTCGTTGCGTAACCAATGAGTGCACCAGCTGAAGAGCACACCCCACATAAGCTTTGCATGTCCGGAGCCAAAGATTTAAACTCAATGCTATTTCTTGCAATGCAAGCATCAATTGTTACGTCCGCTATAGCCATCCCAGCCGCGATAGCTATCAAACACCACAAAGCCGTAGCTACTCCCACTCTTGTACTACCTTCTGCCACTATAGTAGCAGCCACCATCCCAACAACTCCTGCTATAATAAAATATGGACGTCTTTTGTACCCCATTACTGGAAAGACATCGGTCATGAGGCCCCATACAGGTTTCATGACCCATGGAATATGGTACAACCCTATAAAGAGTTGTACTCTAGAGGGTTGTACTTTTTGCACGTCTTTCCAGTAATAGTCTGTAACGACTTTAAAAAATGAGGCCGAGAAACCTTGACTTAACCCGTATATAAGAAATATACCAAGTATGAATGATGGGTTGAGTTCGGAAGATAGCATTTTTAGCCATTGGAATGGTTGGAGTATTAGTGAAGTTATCGGGTTTGGATGTTTTGTGGCGGTTTCTGGTGGTTGTTCGTGGTGTTGAGGTTTTGGTTCAATGAGATTTTGGGTCTCAAAGTTGGACATTTTGAGATCTGATCCACCAAAATAGGCTGAATAGGGAAGCCTTCAAGAGGTATCACAGGAAAGATATATAATAATCTGAATAAGTTTTTTATTAATTAGTTTGGGATATGCGAAGGAGGAAATGTCCTACTTGCTTGTAAAATACTCATTCTGAATATAATTAAAACCTTAATATTAGACTTTAGCATATAGTTTAAGGTGTCTCACGACATATAATTAAATATTCTTTGGATATAGTTTAGCTTCATGCCTCCATTTCTTCATCTAAATTCATATTCTTTGGATGAAACGGATCGGATAAGGGATATTCATAATGTTTTCATCAAATAAAACACTAATTCTGAAATGAAAGCACATCAAACATGTTATTTTACGAATATAAGTAGATACAATGAGTATGTTGTCCCTAATATGAGTCGATACAAGTTGCAAATATTTACCGAATAAGTTTGTAAATCGTCTAACCTTCAAACGTTACAAGCACTTGTGTTTATATAATGGTTCGACAGAACCATCATGACTATTTGGTAAAACCATAACCGAAAATAACTAACTTAACTAACATAACCGCCAAACGGTTATTAACTAACTAATATACGTGTTTAGCCCTTAGGCTTTAGTTTATTACATAAGTGGTAGGAGCAATGTCGAGATTATGTCCACAGAGTAAACGGATAAACATATGAGGTTTTCTAGGTTAGGTTAACCGGGAGGCGAGTCTTTTGACAACTATAGATATCATTTATCTTGACATACACTTTATCCAAACTATACTAAATTACTAGGGGAAAAAAATGAAACAACAACTAGCCTACGGGATGTTCTTTATCAGCCTTGTGAATTGTTTCTTCATTTTCCATGGGCTTTCCACTTTGATAACTTTCCTGTTGTTGGAAAATACCTCGACAACAAACCCGAAGTTCGATCGCGGAACGCTAGATCACGAGTTGTATTGAGCACAAGTAGCAAACACAAAAGACTACAAAGAACCGACTAGAATATGCACACGATATACCCTCAACGAACCCTTTATTAAAAACCTAATAAAGCTTTTACAATTGAGGAAGAAGAATGAATAACTAGCATCCCCTCATCTCCATTTATAGAGACGAGGGGTAGAAACCTTAACTTGCCTTGCACTCCAAGCTACATAATCTTAGTTTATGTCTAACACCTAATCTAATTACAAAAGTATACTTAAGTCCCTAATATATGTTTAAGTTACTACTAATATTTAACAATTTCCACCTTAGGAGTAACATTTAAACATAACCGATACTCAGCACCTATTCCTCGTGCTGGAACCTCGGACCGGGGACCACCTTGTCGACCAGTCATTGTACTTTAGTAATTTTCCAAGATTAGCTTCTGTAGACTCCTTCACTTTCTTCTTTTCAGCAACATTACCCTCGGCACCTTTTTGACCAGGTACTCCGGTTACCGTAATGTCCGCCCCCACCTTTATACCAAGGTGTATCTTTTCCTGCTCCTTTACCAAGCAGCCCGTGTTTGTCTTTTCTTCAAGTTGCTTGTCCTCCAACTTTCTTTGAGCCACTGCAGCATCATCGTTACTAACCTAAACATCCTCAGTTTCACGATTCCCCTGAGCTCCCTGCAGTTCCACCTCAAACCAAACACGTTCATCAACATGTACTCTATGGACTCTTGTTTTAATACCAGGACCAAGTTGTTTGAACCCAACTTGTTTATGACCAAGTTGTTTGAACTCAACTTGTTTATTACCAAGTTGCTTAAATCCAACTTGTTTTAAACCTCCATGCTTTTGTACATCAAAAGTCATCACTTTTGATTCAAGAGTATACACACAGTTCTCTTTCCTAATCCCAGTCATCATAACCCGACAACCTTTGATCACCTTGACTCTGCCCATCTGCATCTTCACAGTATAACCCTCTTTTTCAAGAGTACCCAATGAAATCAAGCTTTTTCTTAACCCTGGAACATACCTGACATCTTTCAGTATAAAGCTTGAACCATCATGCAACTGTATCTTCACTTTTCCTGTCCCTCTAATAGTGCATGTTCTGTTATCACCTAACTGAACCGAACCACCATCAACATCCTTGAAGTCATACAAGAAATCCTTCCTAGGTGTTATATGATAAGACCCACCTGAATCCATTACCAATTCAGTCTTCTCATCATTCCCGACTACCATCAAGGCTTCTCCAAAGTAGGCGTTACCCTCGTCACCAGAAGAATCAGAATCCTGATCATGCTTACCCTTCTTGACGAACCCACTTGACTTCTTCTTTGGACAGTCTCTCTTCAGATGATCCTCTGAATGACATATGAAGCACTTGAGTTTACCAGTTCCACCCCTTGACTTAAACCGCGAACTTCCACCAGAATGAGCTTTCCTTGAATGATCTGACCTCCCCTTACATATAACCCGTCACCAGTTTCTTCCTTTATGCCTTCAGTTCTTTTCTTCAACTCCCTTGAATTAAGAGTTACAAGAACATCCTCCATTGTCAAGGATTCCCTCCTATACAACAATGTCTCCACAAAGTTTTCGTAAGACGATGGCAACGACGTAAGTAACATAAGTGCCTGATCTTCATCCTCAATCTCGATATCAATATTCGCCAAATCAAGTATCAACTTATTAAACTCATCTATATGATCACCCAGTTTCGTACCTGGACTCATATAGTACGTGTACAACTTCTTCTTCAAATACAGTCTGTTTGCTAAGGACTTAGTCATATAAAGACTAGTCAACTTCACCCAAATTCCTGCAGCAGATGTTTTCTTGGTAACTTCCCGTAAAACCCGGTCTCCCAAGCATAGAATCAAGGTACTGTACGCCTTCTTCATCAAAGCAGCCTTTTCTCCCGCTTCCATGTCCGCGAATAATGTCTCTAATGCAGCATCACATCCTAGCTGTACCATTAAAGCACGCATCTTTATTTTCCATAACCCGAAGTCATTATTCCNCTTGGTAACTTCCCGTAAAACCCGGTCTCCCAAGCATAGAATCAAGGTACTGTACGCCTTCTTCATCAAAGCAGCCTTTTCTCCCGCTTCCATGTCCGCGAATAATGTCTCTAATGCAGCATCACATCCTAGCTGTACCATTAAAGCACGCATCTTTATTTTCCATAACCCGAAGTCATTATTCCCATCGAATTTTTCGATGTCAAACCTAGTTATAGAACTAGCCATTCTTCTTATACCTTGCTACAAACCTTGTCAAGTTGTTTCTTAACCAACTTTACCGACAAGCCTCACAAGCCGTGTGCAATATTCCCCCTTGTTGCTAAAAACCTTTCTTGCAAATCGAATTAATTAGAAACCCCAAACCTCGATCTCGAACAAGTAACCAAATCAATAAATCAGAAACCAATTTAATTGATTAAAAACCTTGTCCCACAAGAAAATGCACAAGTCCTTCAATTGAATCCAATTTAAATACCGAATAAAGACGATAATCAAAATCGGTATTATAAATTAATAGTCGAAGCCTTTTTTACTTTATTGTCACCTTTGTAGTATAATTACCTATCACAGTGGGTTAAATTTAATATTATCTTTTCACCTTTGTTTATTCTCTATTAAAAAAAAACCCACGTCAAAGGTATTTTCTTCTACCTCTCAACCGTCTACTGCTACAATCGACGGCACCCGAAACTGAACCTCGAAACCTCGAACGAACTCGAAACCTCGATCTAGCACTCAAACTTAGATGACCACAATTACTGTGGCTCTTGATACCACTTGTTGGAAAATACCTCGACAACAAACCCGAAGTTCAATCGCGGAACACTAGATCGCGAGTTGTATCGAGCACACGTAGCAAACACGAGAGACTACAAAGAACCGACAAGAATATTGCACACGTTATACCCTGAACGAACCCTTTATTAAAAACCTAATAAAGCTTTTACAATTGAAGAAGAAGAATGAATAACTAGCATCCCCCTCAAATCTATTTATAGAGATGAGGGGTAGAAACCTTAACTTGCCTTGCACTCCAAGCTACATAATCTTAGTTTATGTCTAACACCTAATCTAATTACAAAAGTACACTTAAGTCCCTAATATATGTTTAAGTTACTACTAGTATTTAACACCTGTAAAAGAAAATGCAACTTGTGCATATGATATTTGATAAATGTGATTGGTTAAACAGTTAAAGCATAACTACTCACTTGATATTCATATGCACGCTCGGCTCTGCAAGCACGTGTACATACCATGGTTGGACGTTCTTCCCGGACACTTTGCACACACTTATATGCAATTGACGAAAATGTTTTTTAGTGAATTTGGGTCCATTTGTTTCCGTAGATTATAGGATAATGTCTTCTGGTTCCTTTTTCATAACTTCGTTGCACAAGTCGTGTTAAAACCCGGTGCTCATCAGCATGGTTTCCAGTGAGAAGGGTAAAGATACATTTAATTATTTTGTCCCTACTTGTTAATTGGAGTGTTGATAAATGAGAAACGTAAAATTGTCACAAAATACAATAGAAAGAATTACAAAGTATGATGTATACGATAGGAAAACATAAAGATGGCTATACAACAAAGCCAAAAGTGCCAAGTTGGTTACATTTTCGTGTATTTTGCCCTTTTTCTTATGAAATTGCAGCTGTAGTGTTATTAATTTTATTTTTATGTAATGGGGAATGTTAATTCAAGATTATCAGTTTAAGAATGTATTGGGTTAATCCCACTCTTACCCATCTTACCCGGTTTTTACCCATTTAGAGGGTCAAACCCAAAAGTCAAAGGTCAACATTAAAAAGTCAACTCTCAGGAAATAACTGCCATTTGACAGTTACAAAAAGGAAGCGACACAACCATTCGAACCATCACACCTTTTTATTCGCAACTTTTCATTTAGTATATATAGATTAGATTCTGTAACATTTTTACTTGATGACATTATTAACACTTTGATTAATACAAAGCATTTCAAAGCACATCGTGTATATTTTGATATATTGTGACTTGTACGTTAGACCAATAAAGATCCGACGTTGAGGCCAACAATTGGTATCAGAGCGAGTTTGGAATCACTAACCAAATCATCATATACCAATATCATTTGCCCAGAATCGAAAAGAAACCAAGAAACCAATCGGTACCAAATTTTTTTTTCTTTCTGCAAATTTTTAACCGAACCACAATCATAAAATTCAAAACATAAATCATTTTGTGATTCAATAGATACACAAACATTACTAGTCGCCTCGTAAATTTCTTACCGGCATCTAGAAGTGGTATCATAAAACTTGCAAAAAAAAAGGACCGATTCATTTTTTTTATTCCCTTCGAATTAACAAGGGAACAAAGGTTATCATAAGGAAAACCTTAATTTTTTGATTCAGAACAACAATATACCAACACGAGGGTCATCAACAAAAAAAAGGGCAAATTAAAATTGATTCAAATTAAGGAACAAACACACCTGTTGTATCCAGAATCAATACCCTTTTCACTTTGAATCATCTTGATTCATTATATACACGGAGGAACGAAATCCACAGAGGATTTAACGGGGCTCGAATTTAAACGAGAAACACCCAAATACCCGTGAAGAAGGCGGTCAACCAAAGCCAAAACAACCGGCGGTCAACCACCAAGATCATAGCAGTAGAGAAGTCTCAAAGAAAGGAGACAGATCTTTTATCTCTCAAAGGAGATAACGAAAGAAAAGAAAAAGAGGCGTACAATAAAAACGTCTAGGGCAACATCGAGACACAAAAAGGGCACAGGGTGTATTTCAACCCCCCCAGGTTTCGAATCTTACGAATCCACCCCTTATATTTATACTTATACTTAAAGAACTAGTATAGGTTAGATTTTAGATAAGTTACTACATATATCATAAGTATCTTATCATTTTATTTTTTATAATAACCTAGTGAAAAATACACTGCTTATTATATTTAGGAATAACTTTTAAGGAGTAATTAACCTTAGGTATATTCAATTTTGAATTTATAATCTCCGAGGATAGTATATTTAACTAATCCTATAGGTTTTGATTGTCACATTAGACACAAAACATTAAAGGCGCGCATTTTATTCTCAACACATCCCGTGTTAGAATTTTAGGAGATTTCTTGGTCATTAATATTAAGAAATGACTAAAGACGGTGGAGATAGTGGAAAGAAGGAGGCTAGTATACTTAACACTACCCCTCAATTCCAATGCCCGATGTTAAAACCCGCGAATTACTCATTATGGGCAATTCGAATGCAAATTATTCTAGAAGCAAATGGGTTATGGGAAACAATAGAGCCATTAGACTCAACACAACCCGATAAGAAAAAGGAGAAAACTGCTATTGCATACCTTTACCAATCCTTACCCGAAGATCAATTACTTCAAATAACAAAGCATAAAACCCCAAAAGCAATATGGGAGGCTTTAAAGGCTAGACACTTAGGCGAAGAAAAAGTACAACAAGCCAGACTTCAAACATTAAGATCTGAACTTGAATTACTACACATGAAGGAAGATGAAACCATCGATACCTTTACAGGAAAACTAACAACTCTTGTAAACAAAGCCGCTAGTCTAGGACATGAAATAAAAGACCAAAATTTAGTGAGGAAATTACTAAATGCTGTACCCGATAGGTATTTGCAAATAGTAGCATCTATAGAACAATATTCCGATCTAAACACTATGACATTTGAAGAAGCAATTGGTAGACTTAAGACCTATGAAGAAAGGATTAAGTTTAAGAAAGGGAAACAGGAGAACAATCAAGAAAAATTGATGTTCACACGACATGATGGTAGAGGAAAACATTTTAGAGGTCGTGGTAATGGGAGAAATAAATTCTCACACAATAAAAACCACGAGAAATTTAGAGGAGAAAAGAAAGAAGGTGAAAAACCTCATAACAACTTCAAAGGATCAAATTATGATCTTAGCAATGTAACTTGTTACAAATGCAACAAGAAAGGACATCTTACAAATAAGTGTTATGCCAAGACAAACACTAACGTGCAATCTAATCTTGTCGAGGAGGACTTAGAACCTACCTTATTAATGGCAATTTTAGAAGATCCACTTGTAAAAGAAGTTGAAGACCAAAATGTCTCACTACACGAAGAAGTAGAAACACAAGAGACAAATTTAGATAGTCAATGGTATTTAGACAACGGAGCTAGTAACCATATGACCGGAGTGAGAGAACACTTCAAGGAATTAGATGAGAAAGTTAGTGGTAAACTGAAATATATATATATATATATATATATCGGAGATGGATCACACATAGAGATCAAAGGCAAAGGGTCAATCTTAATAGAATGTGATGATGAAAAACAAAGAATTATTTCACACGTCTATTACATCCCAAGCCTAAAAAGCAACTTATTGAGCCTTGGTCAATTCACTGAAATAGGTTGTAAAGTTGTAATGGAAGATAATGAACTACGACTTTATGACATGGACGACAAAATCTTCATAAAAGTAACTAGGCAAAGAAACCGTCTATACAAAGCAAGTCTGAGAATAGGCACACCTGTTTGCTTATTAGCAAACTTAAAGGATAGCACTTGGTTATGGCACGCAAGACTTGGACATCTCAACTTTGAATCATTAAAATCTATGACTCAAAGGGAGTTAGAGGCATACCTTCAATTAAACCAACAACACAAATCTGTGATGTTTGTTTAGTTGGTAAACATAGTAGAGCACCATTTCCAATGAAAGCCAAAACCAGATCAACATCACCCTTAGACTTAATATATGGAGATTTATATGGACCAATCACACCACCAACACCATCTGGAAAGATATACATATTCTTGTTAGTCGATGATTATTCAAGATATATGTGGGCATATTTCCTAGAAACGAAAGATCAAGCATTTGATACTTTCAAGGAATTCAAGAACACAATAGAAAAGGAGCTAAGGACAACATTAAAGATGTTTAGAACCGATCGTGGAGGAGAATTCACATCAAATGAATTCATACAATATTGCAAAGATAATGGCATATCACGACAACTTACCGCTTCTTATTCACCACAACAAAACGGAGTAGTTGAACGAAGGAATAGGACAATCATGTCTACAACTAGATGTATGATGAAAGCAACTAACATGCCACAAGATTTTTGGGCTGAAGCTGTTAGACATGCAATATACATCTTAAATAGTGTTCCTACAAAAGCACTACAAGATATTACTCCATATGAAGCTATTAAAGGAAGAAAGCCAAACCTAGAACATCTAAGAGT
>LBNU01010116.1:55170-75936 GCA_014162995.1 Artemisia annua
CAAGCCACTGTAGCTTTATCATCATGCGAATCTGAATTTATTGCAGCAACTGCAGCAGCAACACAAGCATTATGGTTGAAAAGACTACTAAGCAGGCTTACACACTCGAAGGAAGAAAAGGTGACTATTATGGTTGATAACAAATCGGCTATAGAACTAATGAAGAATCCTGTTTTTCACGGGAGAAGTAAACACATTGACACGAAGTATCACTTCATACGAGAATGCGTTGAAAGAGAAGACTTACAAGTTGAATTCATCAGCGGAGAATATCAGAAAGCTGACATACTCACAAAAGCACTACCGAAGATCAAATTTCTAACAATGAGACACCTAATTGGAGTCAAAGATCTAGGAGATGAAGATTGTGATTAAGGGGGAGAATATTGGGTTAATCCCACTCTTACCCATCTTACCCGGTTTTTACCCATTTAGAGGGTCAAACCCGAAAGTCAAAGGTCAACATTAAAAAGTCAACTCTCAGGAAATAACTGCCATTTGACAGTTACAAAAAGGAAGCGACACAACCATTCGAATGGTCATACCCATTCGAACCATCACACCTTTTTATTCGCAACTTTTCATTTAGTATATATAGATTAGATTCTGTAACATTTTTACTTGATGACATTATTAACACTTTGATTAATACAAAGCATTTCAAAGCACATCGTGTATATTTTGATATATTGTGACTTGTACGTTAGACCAATAAAGATCCGACGTTGAGGCCAACAGAATGGATTTCAAAGTTGCTACTTGGAACATAAGGGGAATGTGTAATGAAATTAAGCAGAATGAGGCAATGAAGTTTATTGAAAAAGAAACAGTCCAAGTTTGTGTTGTTGTTGAAACTCATTTGAAGATTAAAAGCATTAATAAAGTTTGTGATAGGATTTTTAGTAATTGGAATTGGATTTCTAATGTGATGCATAGTCCTACTAGTTGTAGAATTGTAGTAGGATGGAATACTTCAGTAGTGAATGTCATGGTTATAAACAGTTGCAGTCAAGAGGTTCTTTGTTTAGTAGAAACATTGGATAAGAGGTTGCAGTTTTATATATGCCTCTAATTCATCTGTTGAGAGATGGAGGCAATTAAGAATGAATAAGAATATGTTAAATGAGCAGCCATGGGTATTAATGGGGGATTTTAATGTGATTTTGAAGCCTGATGAACAATCTAATGGTGTATCTGGGATCACTCAAGAAATGGGTGAGTTTAGAGATGCTATTAATGAAGTTGAAATTGATGACTTATGCAGTTCAGGTTTTCAATTCACATGGACTAAATCACTTAAAAATCCTTCAAATTGCACTCTCAAAAAGCTTGATAGGATCATGAGTAATGAAGATTTTGTAGACAGGTTTGACCAAGCTCATGGTATTTTTCTACCTTATATAATCTCTTATCATAGTCCTGCATTATTGGTGATTCCTGATGTAATACAGATTAAGATTAAGTCTTTTAGATTTGTCAATTACGTAGCTGACAAGGAGGAATTTTTGGATGTGGTAAAAGAAGGATGGAATAGTGAAATCCAGGGTTGTAAAATGTACCAAGTGACTCAAAAATTGAAGATGCTGTAAAAACCTTTGAAGAAGCTTAACTGGAAACATGGTAACGGGTAACCTATTTGAAAAGGTGGAACGTTTAAAAATGAAACTTGAAGATGCTCAAAAAATGTTGGATGCTAATCCTAATAATATGGAGATTAAGAAGCAGAATGTTAAGTTGATAAGTGAATATAGAATTACAGCTGAAGATGAGTTGAAATTGTTACATCAAAAAGCAAAAATTCATTGGATTCAAGAAGGAGATAAAAATTCAGCATATTTTCATAGAGTTCTTAAAGAAAGGAGGAATAAGAGTAGAGTTGATACTACATGTAAAGAAGATGGAACCAGAGTAGAAGGTGAAGATGTTTCAAAACAATTTGTTAACCATTTTAAACAATTCCTTGGTGAAAGACATGAAGTAATGCCTCTCGAGTCATCTTGGTGATATTGTACATTTGAAATTGTCTGATGCTGAGGCTATTAATATGGTTAGGGAGGTGACTGATGAGGAAATAAAGACAGCCATGTTTGACATTGATTCAACCAAAGCTGCTGGTCCAGATGGCTATACATCATGTTTTTTTCAAGAAGTCATGGGATTGTATTGGGAAGGATATTTGCTCAGCAGTGAGAGAGTTTTTTTCGAAGTGGTAAGATTCTGAAAGAGATAAATCCAACATTGATTGCTTTGGTGCCTGATGTGTAAGGAAAGCTTTAAATTTATAATACTAGTTTCACCGATTTTAATAAACCAAACACACGGGTAAAGTATAACCCCCGTTGGTAGTATTAGATTAAGGTAAGACCAGGTCGTATCCACAGGGACGTAGTTCGTTCAGTTTAAGTATAACAATTAGTAAAAGAAGACAAGTAACGATTATAGGAATAAAAGGAATTCAAATATTAAGACAAATGATTGCTCGGATAGCTTAGATAATCTAGTGACAATGTTTATGTTTGATCTCAGTTTGATAAAGGAGCACAACTTATAAGAGAGCTATTTTCGTCAAAAGAGCAATTTCATAACTCGTAGGTTCAATTCAAGATTCATATCCACCCATTAAGTGATTTCTCTCGAAATAGTATTTCATATCAAGTCTAGATTATTACTGATTCTTCTAAGTGGATTTCTCCTCTCAAAGACTAGTAACGAAGGCAAGTTCCTAGAATTGCGTTTAACACATTGGTTCTTTCGACCTATCCCAACATATTATATTCAACCAGTTTCAATAAATAAACGTGATAAGACTAGAAATGAAATAGTTCACAATATAAACTTGAAATTGGTAGAGATCAAAACATAATCATAAGTCGCTTTATTATATTCACATATCCAAGCAATCACAAGAGGTTTAGCCTCTCATGGCTAATGAGTTCATAATAACAGAAGTGCGTAAATGATAAACAAGAGACATACATATTGGATTGAGTAAATGATTACACAAGTGTCACAAGTAACAAAGAATTCGACACCAACAAGTATTTAACACCCCTTATTCTGATTCGTTCTCCCCTGTAACTTGACTCTGGATCACATGTTACTTCGGACTTAGCTTTGTGGAAATTGATTATAGAGTGGAGTGTTCAAATGCTTGCAAATGATCTCTATTTATAGGCAATCTGATATGCGAAAAACGGCGCACTTGCTTTCTGAGTGCGGCGCACTTTCTTATTTTCTTGGCGCCAAAGCTTTATAAATGCAGGGGAAGTACGGCGCACTTAGTTAGCAAGACCGGCGCACTTTTATTTAATATTATATATTTGACTTCCTTTGACCGAGAGGTAAGTGCGGCGCACTTTCTTGTAAAACCCGCGCACTTGGCTTACATGAAAAGCTAATCATGGAAGACTTTAGTATTTATTGACTTCAAGTGGCGAAATAGTAGGTTTTTAGGTGTTTCATGCTCAGACCATCCAAGAGTGAACCTGCATTCATTTTATGCTATTAAGTACCAAAAGTTCACGTAAAATGATCATAAAACATATAGAATAATGCTCAAGAAATATGTATAATTAGAGCGTTATCAGATACCTCCACACTTAGCTATTGCTTGCCCTCAAGCAATCAGGCGAGAAAATTAAGTTTGTTTTGTGATCATGGAGATATATTATCAGATTTATTATTTTGTTAGAAAGGCATTGACACATAACTAAAAACACCTCACGAAGGATTATTTTAAATGATTCACACAATTCACTCGAATAGGGTTTAGTTCACTCAATATACGCACAGACACGACTAAATAGCTACCATAGGCTTGCACAAATCACAAAGACAACTTCAAAAAGGCGTAAGCACCAGACAATGATATCAATGAGGACTTTTTCGGGTTGGCTTAGGGATTAAGGGTATGAACAAGGCATGGGTAATTTTCTTTGTTGTTTCTTGTAGGATTCATAGAAGGATGAACTAAACAGCTGCATAACATCAATATACAAGGATCTTTTTTATTCCATCATAATAATCACTTCTTTTCTTTTCTCTTTTTCTTTTTGATTTTCTTTTTCAATATTTCCCATAACTTTTCTTTTCTTTCATACTATTTTCATTTCGCAGCGATAATCAATTCTTCATTCTTTTTAAGCATAAGCAATTTGGTTTAAGAACAGGAAAAAGCCTTAGGCTCAGCATGTTGTTCTAGGTGGCAATAGCACTAAAAATGAGCGCTAGAAGGTTATTTTCTTTAATATACTAGTGACCAGTGTAGTCAACTAGATTATGATTTCATAGGATGGATTTTTGGTATAAATCCTAAGTTTGCCTCAATATCATCTAAAATTGTCTATAAAGCATAAGAAATGCAATCTCACTGCGGCATCGTTATTGATGAATAAGTGCAAGTTCTAGAGCTAATTCAAATCGTCGGCTCACTCATATGTTTGGAGAAAGTGTAGCAGATATACACTCATAAAGGCTTATAAGAATCTCACATTTGTTGGTGAATGAAATTGTGTCTAGCTATAGTGTCAATCCAAGTGGATTTGCCTTAATAACTTGTAAAAGCATATAATTTTTAAGTTTTAAAATAGTTTAGTCATATAATCAATTTTTTTTAGGATAAATATTTTTACTATTTGACTTCCCCCCTACTCAAGTTGGACATTGCCCTCAATGTTTATAACTGAGAAAATAAAAATAAAATAGAAAAAATATTAGCAGAATAAGAGAGTAACTTCCCAAGGACAAATGAGAGAGCATGAAGAGCTGTGCTTCCCAAATGTGGTCTTCATAGTAATCTGCAAAATATAAAACAAGCACACAAAAATGGAAAATATTTTTGGGTTTTGTAGGTTTTATATATATATTTTTTATAATTTTTTTTTTTATTTTTTTATTTTTTTTTATTTTTTTTAACCTCCACACTTAAGATTTACAGTGTGGTTTAAAACAAAGTTTTAATATAAGTGAAAAAGGAAATAAAACAAAATAAAATAGGTTAAAACGGGTTGCCTCCCGCCAAGCGCTAATTTCAGAGTCTATAGCTCGACTCATGTGATTAGTTTGTTTTAGTCAATTGGAAAGAATGGTGTTGATTCTTCACTTCTATCGTTGAAACTTTCTTCTCATTATATAGTTTAAGCCTGTGACCATTGACTATAAAACTTTTATCGTCACGTCCATATAATTCAACATATCCGGATGGATATTGGTGTTTTACAATATAAGGTCCAACCCAGCGGCTTGTAAGTTTTGGTTGTTTGATTTTGAATTTTGATTGAAAAAGTAGGACTTTATCTCCTTTCTTGAATTATTTTCTCATTTTTAATTTCCGATCATGCCAAAGTTTAGTTTTTTCTTTATAAAGACGAGAGTTTTCATAAGCATAAGTAGTTCGTCTAATTCATGAAGTTGAAACATCCGTTTTTCACCAGCTGCTATAAGATCCAGGTTACAATTTTTAAGTGCCCAGTATGCACAGTGTTCTAATTCAAATGGTAGGTGGCATGCTTTACCATATATGAGTTTGTATGGTGTTGTTCCAGTTGGAGTTTTATAAGCAGTTCTGAATGCCCATAGAGCATCATCTAATTTCCTTGACCAAATAGCTGGATTTTTTTTAACTGTTTTTTCAAGTATTCTTTTAAGAGTTCTGTTAGTATTTTCAACTTGACCACTAGTTTGAGGGTGATATGATGTAGAGAACGGATGGTTAACTCCATATCTTTTCATAGCTTTGTCTATGGAGAAAATCATTCTTTCTTTTCCAACTCCAAGATTGAGTTGTTTCTGTTTAACTCGAATCATAGCATCGGTTGTATGGAGAAAAGGTCTTCCTAAGATTAGGGGTACTTTGCTATCTTCTTCCATTTCTAGGATAACGAAATCAACTGGAAAGGTGAATTTGCCAACTTCAACTAACATTTTCTCAGCTATTCCAACAGGATATTGGAAAGATCGGTCAGCTAATCGAACACTCATCTTAGTTGGTTAAGCGTTTTAATTGATAATTTAGCATATAGAGAATACGGCATCAGATTAATGCTAGCACCAAGATCGGCTAGAGCATTGCACGAGAATGTTTTACTAAAAGTACAAGGAATCAAGAAACTTCCTGGGTCTCCAAGTTTTGGTGGAATTTTGTTTTGAACGATAGCTGAACATTCTTCATTAAGGAAAGTTGCTGAAATTTGTTCGAGTTTCCTTTTGTTACTAACAAGTTCTTTGAGAAATTTCCCATAGTTGGGCATTCCGGCTAAAACATCAACAAGAGAGACATTAATTCGGACAGCTCGAATTATATCAAGAAATTTTCCATACTGAGCTTCCATTTTTTCTTTTCTTAAGCGTTGAGGATATGGAATTCTAGGTTTGTAGGGTTTAGGTACTGGTGTTTCAGGAGTTGTGGTTTCTCTACGAGGGACAGTTTCTTCCTCTTCTTCATCATCAGTGAAAACTTCAATAGGTTGTTGAGTTTGACTGGGATCAATGGGTGGATCATAAGAAGTACCATTTCTTGTGGTAATAGCATTCACATGCTCATGACGAGCTTGCGGTGGTTGATAAGGTTTGTTTTTAGGATTAGGTTGAGTGTTACTAGGAAGGGATCCAGAAGCTCGACCTAATTGCTTTTCAGCAAATCTATCGAATTTGGCTTCAAAATTTTGCATCGCGGCTTGGTGATTTCTAGCAGCAGATTCAACTTTTTCTTTTAAGTCCATATATTGATCTTTTACGAAAAGGTTTGTTGATTTTTGTGCTTTAATAAAATCATTCAGTTGAGTTTGAACATCAGGTTTGTCATTGGTGTTTGCTTGTTTGTAAGGTTCTCGATTATATTCGTTCTTCGCACTAGGTTTCCATCGTTCTCGTTCTCGATCACGATCACGATAGTTCTCATAGAAACGAGTGCGTCTAAAAGTGTTCATAAATTTAGCTTCTTCTTCACGTGACATAGGTGTGTCATCATCACTGCAATTTGCGGTAGCATGGTTTCCGCCACAATGATTACAACTTTCACGTTGTTCTTTCATTTCTTTGTATTGAGCATCCATTTTAATTGCCATGGCATCCATTCTTGCCATAATTTTATTAGTATCAGAATTGCTACTGCTTTCATCAGCGAAAGCAACAGTTTTACGAAGAGAAGTTTTTGGTTTTTGTTCTTTTGCCCAATCTAGTTTAAGTAAGACTTTGTCTTCAAGGAGTTCATACGCTTGATTTGGTGTTTTATAGAGGAATATACCACCGGCCGCAGCATTTAAAGCTTCTTTAGTTATTTCATCAAGACCGTGGTAAAAGATTTTGATTATATTGCCTTTTGTCAGACCATGTCCATGACAGTTTCTTAGCAATTCTTTCATTCGAAGCCAGGCTTCGGTTAGATTTTCATTTTCGCGTTGTGAGAATCCTCGGATTTCTCCGAGAAGTTTATCAAGTAGAGCTGGAGGAAAATATCTACTAACGAAAGCAGTACGAAGTTCGTCCCATGATTCTATGGTTCCTTCATCGAGTTCATCAAGCCAAGTTTTAGCTTCTCCTGTTAGAGATAGAGGAAACATCACGAGTCTTACCACTTCAGTTTCGGTAGCTCCGTATTTAAACATATCGCATACGCTTTGGAATTCATGAATGTGTTTGTGAGGATCAGTTTTAATTCGACCATCAAATTGGTTTCCCTTGACAAGAGTCAGGTGATTCCCTTTGATTGCAAATTCGTTTGCGGTTTCAGGAATGGTAATAGTTGGTCCAGGTGTAGGTGCAACGGTACGATCGTTGGCCCACATTGGTTCATTATCAGCATCATCCATTGGATCATAAATTTGGATTAATTTGACGTAAAATCTGAAGTTTGAGATATCGTCAACAGGTGTGTGGTGAACACGAGGTTGTTCGGGTCTTTCGTCTTTTTTAGAAATAGGAACTCTTTTGTTATTACGTTTTCTTTTGTTTAAAGTTCTTTCAGGTTCTGATAGAGGTGAAATGGGTTCAGTTTCAGCTGAGCGAGTGTGCATTCAAGGATAGAGAGCAAATTTAAATCAATTTGATAAATTTCATTTTCTGAGTAAGTGAGTGCGGCGTACACTATATAGTGTGCGACGTACTTGTGTGTAATGGCAATGTGCGGCGTACTTAAGTGTAAGTATGGCGGTGTTGTTTTTACCCAGAGGATTAATCTCAAAAGATGGTGAAAAAGATGATTCTTTTTTGTTTTTTATAAAAGGATTTGTGATGTTTACGAAAAACGTTATGGATTGAAGTAAGTGCGTCGTACTTGGTAACAAGTACGGCGGTCTGTGTGTGCTCTGTGTAAAAGTGCGGCGTACAAGTGTGTAAGTGCGACAAGCTTTCTGCAACAGAAGAAACAGAGTGATCTGGTTTTGGAGAGATTTTTGGTATTGTTTACTAATTTTACTTCGAAAATACTTAAGGAACAGATTTAAGTCCCTGGCAGCGGCGCCAAAAATTTTGATGTGTATGGAAAGCTTTAAATTTATAATACTAGTTTCACCGATTTTAATAAACCAAACACACGGGTAAAGTATAACCCCCGTTGGTAGTTGATGCGTGGTTTTGTGACCTTACAACAGGTTTTACCTCTCAAGGGATCTCAAGAGGCTTACAACCCCACCAGGCAGTGTACCTGACCGATGTAGTATAGGATAGTGGTAAGTACGGGGGATTGATCGTTCTCTCACATGGAATAGTGTTCATTAGGACAGAAAAACTACTCTAATAGGTCTAAGGGTGAAGGAAGATTCTTTTTGTATTTTTATATTTTTAGGAAAGCAAGTAAAAATCTCGGTTTTGAAGGAGTGGGCGGAATTAGTTGCTAGTCAACTAACCCAAAATTACTACTATTGCAAAAGAAAATAAAATAACTAAACTATTTGGTTGTGAAAACTATATGGAGAAAAGTTGTGTTTACTTAGACTTCATTACTCCCTAACTAACTTTTACCGGTTAATTGATATGTATGTTACTTGTGTGGATGAAGGGTGTATTCCTAATAACTCATGGAGTGGCATACATATCTCTCCAATTCTATGAGCTCTTATCTCCTCCTATGCCATGCACGGCACAACCATAGGGATTGTAAACAGTGGCTCATGCGTTAAATACTACCTTAATAGCCTAGTATGCCTTGGCTACATGTTTCCCAAGACGTTCAAGCACGTTACCATAAAGGAGGTTGGCCAGTTTTCTTGAGCCTAACATTGATGGAACAATCATCCCAACAAACAACAACACATCAATTAACCAATAATTAATAGTTAGGTTTCATTAGATCTAAGCAAACACAAGAGAATTTAGCTACACATGTTAATTAAAAGACAAGCAAAAGAGATAATCAACCAACACATAGACATATTGATTGAATTAAAGTGAAGACTTATCTTTAATTAAGCATGAGGGTTCCAAGGGTTGGAAACCCTAAAAAGTACAGAAAATTCGTCTAGGGTTTGGTGCCAAAAGTTCTCCACAAAGTTCCACACTTAATGAATGAAAAATAGAAAACTATATATAGATTTTACATTCTGACGGCGTCAGGTTATAGAGGCTGACGCCGTCAGCTCGCCGCCATTAGGTTTCTCGGATGGCCTAGATCCACTTCTGACGCCGTCACTCTCTATTTCCTTCTGGGCCGTCACTCTTTAAATTATAACCTGACGGCCTACACCATATAACACCTGACGGCGTCAGGTGTAAAAGTTCCAAATCTTTCTGGCCCGTCATTTGAAAATTGGTTTTCACTCTTTTGTCAATGTTTGCTGACGGCGTCACCTTGTGACTCTGACGCCGTCAGGTAGTAATTCCTGCTTCTTTTGAGACTTTGTCGTTTTCTTCACTTTTATGCTCCAAAAACGTCCAAATATGCATGTTTTCCAGAATTCCTCTCAAAAGTACCTAAAATGACAAAAGGAACGATTTAGGGCAAGATTTGATCACATTTATACGAATTAAGGCTTAAATGACCCCCTAAAAGCGTAACTCATCAGTAGTATTAGATTAAGGTAAGACCAGGTCGTATCCACGGGGACTTAGTTCGTTCAGTTTAAGTATAACAATTAGTAAAAGAAGACAAGTAACGATTATAGGAATAAAAGGAATTCAAATATTAAGACAAATGATTGCTCGGATAGCTTAGATAATCTAGTGACAATGTTTATGTTTGATCTCAGTTTGATAAAGGAGCAAACTTATAAGAGAGCTATTTTCGTCAAAAGAGCAATTTCATAACTCGTAGGTTCAATTCAAGATTCATATCTACCCATTAAGTGATTTCTCTCGAAATAGTATTTCATATCAAGTCTAGATTATTACTGATTCTTCTAAGTGGATTTCTCCTCTCAAAGACTAGTAACGCAGACAAGTTCCTAGAATTGCGTTTAACACGTTGGTTCTTTCGACCTATCCCAACATATTATATTCAACCAGTTTCAATAAATAAACGTGATAAGACTAGAAATGAAATAGTTCACAATATAAACTTAAAATTCGTAGAGATCAAAACATAATCATAAGTCGCTTTATTATATTCACATATCCAAGCAATCACAAGAGGTTTAGCCTCTCATGGCTAATGAGTTCATAATAACAGAAGTGAGTAAATGATAAACAAGAGACATACAGATTGGATTAAGTAAATGATTACACAAGTGTCACAAGTAACCAAGAATTCGACACCAACAAGTATTTAACACCCCTTATTCTAATTCGTTCACCCCTGCAACTTGGCTCTGGATCACGTGTTACTTCAAACTTAGCTTTATGGAAATTGATTATAGAGTGGAGTGTTCAAATTCTTGCAAACGATCTTTATTTATAGGCAATCTGATATGCGAAGTACGGCGCACTTGCTTTCTGAGTGCGGCGCACTTTCTTATTTTCTTGGCGCCAAAGCTTCATAAATGCAGGGGAAGTACGACGCACTTAGTTTGCAAGACCGACGCACTTTTATTTAATATTATATATTTGACTTCCTTTAACCGAGAGGTAAGTGTGGCGCACTTTCTTGTAAAACCCGCGCACTTGGCTTACATGAAAAGCTAATCATGGAAGACTTCATTATTTATTCACTTCAAGTGGCGAAATAGTAGGTTTTTAGGTGTTTCATGCTCAGACCATCCAAGAGTGAACCTGCATTCATTTTATGCTATTAAGTACCAAAAGTTCATGTAAAATGATCATAAAATATATAGAATAATGCTCAAGAAATATGTATAATTAGAGTGTTATCAAATACCTCTACACGTAAAGTGTCCTACCATGGAATCATCAACAACTACTCATGCATTAAATACAATCAATAAAGCCGTAGTACACATCCGATTACGTTTCTTAAGATGTTCAAGCAAGTTACCGTATAGGAGATTTAGCCAGTTTTCTTAAGCCTAACGTTAGTCAATCAATCAAACAATCAATAACAAACCAACAATCAATAATTAACAACTAGGTTTCATTAGATCTAAGCAAACACTAAGAGATCTAAGCTAACATGTTAATGAAAAGAAAAGATAAACAATTAATCAAACAACACATAGACTTATTGAATGATTAAACGAGAACTTATCTTTCAATTAAACATGGAAGAACTTAGGGTTTAAAACCCTAAAAGTGCTGTAAAAGTCGGACTCCTAAAGTTCCCTACAAAGTTCCACAAGTTCCACCAGTTCCACCTCTTTTCTAATGAAAAAATCTAAAAGTATATATAGAGATACAAAGGTGACGGCATCAGGTTATGAGTCCTGAGACCGTCAAGTCGCCGTCATTAGGGTTTCTTGACGCCCAATTAATCTTCTTGAAGTTGTCACTCATTAAATCTTCTGGGCCGTCTCTTGTATTCGTTGTACGTGACGGCCTACTCCAAAATACACATGACGCCGTCATGTGTTAATCCACCTAAGGTTTTCTGGAGCATCACTTGCAAATGTTTCCACCTCTTGAATCTTCAAGTGACGGCGTCACCTCGTAAGGCGTGACGCTGTCAGGTATATTTTCCCGACTTGTTTCTTGATTTTGTCGTTTTCTTCACTTTTAACTCCAAAAACGTCTACAATGCTCCATTTTCCAGAATTCTTGTCCCAAGTACCTAAAATGACAAAAGAAGCGATTTAAAGTAATATTTGACCATATATTTACGATTTATGGCTTAAATGACCTCCTAAAAGCGTATCAAATAAATACTTATCAAATACCCTTACACTTGGGATTTGCTTGTCCTCAAGCAAATGAGCTTTTATACCAATCAAAATACAAGTTAGGCGTCATTTAACATTAACATAAAAGTAATTACAACAAATGATCTTTTCACCTTAGTCAAAACAAGCACAGAAATTATACACTAGCACCTCACATATAGTGTTTGGATACTCTCATCTCTCGAGTGTTATAAGTTTATATATCACAAATGGAAATGGAAAAATAAGTCTCACATAGCAAATAGATTACCATAGGCTTGGAAAAGGATCAAAACCTCCACCACTTTGGCGTAAGCACCTAGGATAAACTATCAAAAAGGTCTTTTAAAGGGTTATAACGTTAGGTGTAGGGATATGGAAAAACATGGTTTGTTGGATAAAGGGGTATTTTACTGGTGGCAAGTCAATTGTCTTGGTTAATTACATGTACAATGCGGCGTTGCTAAGCCAAGACTCGACTCAACTTACACTAACTATGACCAACATAAACATAAATAAGAGAAACGAGATCGTAGTCCGTATGTTTTTTCCACTTTTCTTTTTCTACTTTTTTTTCTTGTTTTTCGATTTTTTTTCATACACTCTTGCCCTACCATCCAAAATAATACATCAAGGGGGCTCGTTCTTCCCTTACACTTGAACTTTTACATAATTAAAACTAAAGGCTCGAATTAAGATAATCGAAACACTTGGAGTACTTTAAAACATTATCGCATATATGGGGGTAATAAATGATGTTCTTCCCCATTACTCCATTACACTAGTACTTTACCCATGAGTCCCAATTGTCCCAAAACAATATGTACAAGATATGACTCGACTTAGCAACCATGTAATTAATTAGACAATTAACAAAGGGTTTAAACAAATAACAATAATGCACTAAAGATGAGTGCATCCAAGGTAGGCTAAGGCGATTTGGGTGTACATTTGGGGGTGGATTGTAAACAAATTCTTCCTTTAAGTAAAATGCTTAAAGTTAGAAACAAAAAAGATAGGCTCTGAGGGGTGTACTAGGGGTATCGTTTACTAAAAATGAGTACATCGCAAAGGTGTGGGAAAATTACTTGACCGATGAAATCAATTTAATTATAAAAACAGGTTTAAAACATGGGTTATCCTAATGTCTCTTATCACATAGCAAATCGTAACTACACGAATGTAGTCTCACTAGCAGTCTCGTGATGCATCGCTATCGCAAGTTCTAGAATCTAAATACTAACGGTACACTCAGAAGCACTAATAATGAATGCTTTTTCCTAAAGATCTAAAAGCGAACCTCACATTTTTGGGGTGAAAATCTTTGAGTGGTACGGTTTTTGTGCTAGTCATATAATTCCTATCCATGAGACGCTTATTAAGACTAAAGTTTCACTCCTAAATGTTGCAAAAAAATTTAAATTTGGTGCTAAAATTACCATAACAAGTACTTCTTTTAGTTTTATTACACATCTATTATTAAACAAAGCAAAAATCAAGCGGAGTTGTAGTTTCTAAGGTATCCTAATTTACCCCCTTACACTTAAGTCGAACATTGTCCCCATTGTTCAATTAAAAGATGTAAAAGTAAAAATAAATGAGAAAGAAAGAAACTAATACTCCCCTGATTTGCTCGGTATGGACGACATGGTAAAATGGTTAAATCCTCCTCCAAGAAAATGTACATGCAAAGCTTCACTCCTGAAATATAATCATCTTCTTGTCCAATTTAACCTGTTAAACAACTAAAAGAACAAACAAGAAACCTCGCGTAAAATCGGCGGTAAACTCTATATAAAAATAAATCCTAGAAAGCAAGTAAAGATATAATGCTTGCAAAATAAATGTTTGCAGATTCCTGGTGTTTTAAAAATTTTAGATTTTACGAAACTTTACAATTCCGGCAGAAAAACAAAACCTGGAAAATTTTTCAGAAAATAACATCTGACGTCGTCAGGTTTTAACCCTTGACGCCATCAGAATTGACCTGACAGAATGTTTTAGATTTTGTTTCCGGAAAATTTCTAGAAAAATCTATGTTTTAATACCTGGAATCCTGCAAAACATTCAATGTGACTCGATACAAGCATTTGACTCAAACAAATACTAAATGTATACTCATATCTTATTGTTATTGTTCATGTTCAATCCGTTCTTATAAACAATATGAGCTTCCGTTACACTTATTTTTTGCAAAATACCTTTATATGTAAGTAAGACGAGGTTAAAAACAGAATAAAGCATTTCTACAATTTTTATTTGAGACATGAACAATAAACTATAAGAATGAAACATACATACGGAAATAAACATACATACGGAAACAAATAAAATCAAATAAGCAAACAAACAAACAAAATAAAGCTTGGGTTGCCTCCCAAGAAGTGTTTTTCTTTATTTACGAGTCTTGTAGCTAGACTCAAAGTCACTCTCAGCTAGTGTCACTAATGCTCACGTACCCGAGTGTGAGCCATCTAATTGTTGCCTCATCTTTCTTATAATCATCATTTAGCTCTAAACATCCGTGATAATATCTCTTATTCTTTTCATGGGGATATTTAAGCCCTTTCCTTTTATCATTCTCACTCAACATATCGCGAGGGGAAGTCTATTACATGCCTCAATAGAAAAATTCTTAAACCTAGGGTGTGAGCGGGGCATTTGATAGACAAAATCCTCGTTTCCGTCCGAGAATGTAATCAACCCATCCATAAGTTTTTGATCTAACTTGGTTAGCCTTTTAAAGGGCTTTCCAAATACGACTTGGGTCAACTTGTCATCAATAAATTCTCCATAGCCAAAAAATCAACCAACTAAACAAAGCTTCCAACAAACACATGCAATATTTTCGCCCTAGAAACAATATTATTTCCTTGGTATTCTAACTCATTTACTATGATTTTATTATATTCAACACGCGAAAGTATGTTCATTGGTAAAGATGAGTTAAGGTAAGCATCAAAGCTCCCAAATCCAATTTTACAAGGAAATTGCATATTAAAGAGACTATCTTTCTCAATTTTTGTCCTAGGATCAACATACTTAAGAGGATCAGCTTCCTCTTCTCTCCTAACATCATCAACTACTTCGCCATCACCTAAATCCTCATCGGAATCTGAATAATAAAAAGGTCCATTTTCATGGTCAGTGTCGTGGTCAGATTCATCCATATCAGAGTTATTGTTAAAGTGATGGTCGGGTGACAGATTTGGTGGGTTTTCGTCTTCTTCAATAGGGGCTAAAACGGGTAGTTGATAGTTTCTACGGCGAAAGACACGAATAACAGGGATTAAATGATCGATATTATTCATGGAACAAACGGAAGGAATCACAAACAAGAAAACGAAGAAAAGATAGACTAAAGAAAACTTAATAAAAAGAAAATAAAAATCTCACTAGATAAGAATCTAATGAGTAGACCTAGTCAAAATGAAAATCAACCTAAACAATAACTACTTCCCGGCAGCGGCGCCAAAAACTTGATGCGAGGATTGCAGTCTCGCAAAAGGTTTTACATCTCAAGGGATCTTGAGAAGCTTGCAATTCTCCAGGCAGTGTACCTGACTGGTGTAGTATATTGAGTGGCAAGTACCGGGGGATTGATCGTTCTCTAGGGGAATAGTGTCGTTAGGATTGAGATGTAGATAAACTAGGCCTAAAGGTGAGGGATGATTCTTTTTGTATTTTTATATTTTATGAAAGCAGTAAAATCTCGGGTATTTGGAAGAGTAGGCGGAATTAGTTGCTAGTCAACTAACCCAAAATTACTATTTAAACAAAATAAAATAAATAACAGAAAAGTAAATGCGGTGGATTACTTATAGGAGACAGGTGTGTTTACTTAGATTTCACTACTCCCTAGTTATCTTTTATTAATTTATTGATTTGTTACAATTGTTTGATTAAAGGATTGTATTCCTTAATACCGGTCGTGGGGCGTGTACGTCCTTCCCCAACTCTATGAATAATTACTTCTTCTTATGATGACATGTTTAGTGTCCTACCATAGAATCATCAACAACTACTCATGCATTAAATACAATCAATAAAACCGTAGTACACATCCGATTACGTTTCTTAAGACGTTCAAGCTAGTTACCCTATAGGAGATTTAGCCAGTTTTCTTAAGCCTAACGTTAGTCAATCAATAACAAACCAACAATCAATAATTAACAACTAGGTTTCATTAGATCTAAGCAAACACTAAGAGATCTAAGCTAACATATTAATGAAAAGAAAAGATAAACAATTAATCAAACAACACATAGACATATTGAATGATTAAAGGAGAACTTATCTTTCAATTAAACATGGAAGAACTTAGGGTTTAAAACCCTAAAAGTGCTGTAAAAGTTGAACTCCCAAAGTTCCCTACAAAGTTCCACAAGTTCCACCAGTTCCACCTCTTTTCTAATGAAAAAATCTAAAAGTATATATAGAGATACAAAGGTGACGGCGTCAGGTTATGAGTCCTGACGCCGTCACTAGGGTTTCTTGACGCCCAATTAATCATCTTGACATCGCCACTCATTAAATCTTCTGAGTCGTCTCTTGTATTCGTTGTATGTGATGGCCTACTCCAAAATACACGTGACGCCGTCACGTGTTAATCCACCTAAGGTTTTCTGGAGCGTCACCTGCAAATTTTTCCACCTCTTGAATCTTCAAGTGACGGCGTCACCTCATAATTCGTGACGGCGTCAGGTGTATTTTCCTGACCTGTTTCTTAATTTTGTCGTTTTCTTCACTTTTAACTCCAAAAACGTTCAAAATGCTCCATTTTCTAGAATTCTTGTCCCAAGTACTTAAAATGACAAAAAAGAAGTGATTTAAGGAAATATTTGACCATATATTTACGATTTAGGCTTAAATGACTCCCTAAAAGCGTATCAAATAAATCCTTAATTATCACGGTTATTGGTGATAAGAGATAATATTAGGCCTTATGTTAAGAAGGTAATTGGAAATGGTAAATCTACTTCTATGTGGTATGATAATTTGAGTTCAGTGGGACCTATTAATAGCATTGTTCAGAATAAAGATCTATATGAGGCTAGAATGGACACAAATGGTATGGTGGATGAGTTTATTTGTAATGGTGAATGGTTGTGGCCAACTGAATGGGCTAATAAGTTTTCTGAACTACAAAGTATTACTGTTCCATTGCTTTCTGAGGGTTTGGATAGAGCAGTATGTAGGGATGGCAAAAGCAGCCGAAACCGACGGGAAAACCGAAACCCAAACTGGATGGGTTGGGTTCGGGGGCTGGTGCGCAGGTTTGGTTACGGGTTCGGGTAGAAGTTTTCTTCTTTTCCCGGGTACGGGTTTGGTTTCGGGTTCTGGTAATACCCGCCCGTTTAACCGTACCCGTATCCGTACCCGTTTATCCGAGTTTATACCCGTCTATTTTATATAAACTATAAAGCCCAAGCCAAGTTGTGGACTCTTGACCCTTTACAAAATTTGTGTCCACTCCTTATAATAGCCTATATGAGTATATCTTGGTAATTACAAAAAGTTAAACAAATACTCACGCCAAGTCTTGACGCTTGAGTTCTCACACACATTAACTAATCTTTCTTTGTAAAAAAANAAAAAAAAAAAAAAACAACAACTGTACCTTTTTTAGACTTGGATTAAGATCTCTATGATGAAATACTCATGCCTCTTTAGATTTTATAATGCATTACTTAAGAATTAAGATCTATTATCAAAGACATTTAAATTTTGTACTTTTTCTTGGAATTATTAACATGATTGGTTCGAAATATTAAATAGTATGATATGATATTGAAGTCGTTTTATTTGAGTTATAAAAACTTTGAATATTAGGGTGTTTTGATTTGTTTTCAGTGGAGTTTTTTTAACTTGATACCCGCAATTTTGTCCAGCAAAGATTCAATCGGGGATAACCGATACCCGCGGATAAAACCAAAAAACCGATGGATAATACTAAAAGGGTACCCATCGGGTTTTGGGGCGGGTTTGGGTATTAATATCATAAACGGGTACGGGTACGGGTTCACTAAAACCCGACCCGTTGCCATCCCTAGCAGTATGGGTAGATAATAATGGTAAGACATCTGAGTATTCTACTAAAGTAGCATGGAAAGTTTAAAAGATAATTGGCCAAAAGTGGGGTGGTGTCATGGGGTATGGTTTTCTCAGTGCACCAAAACATGCATTCATTCTTTGGTTAGCAGTTCAAAGTAAACTATTAACTCAGGATAGAATGTTGGCTTGGCATCAATGGGTGGAGTTGAAATGTTTTCTATGCAACAATTGTATTGATAGTCATCAACATCCGTTCTTTGAGCGTGTATTTTCTGAGAAAGTAGGGAAGGAAGTGAAAACTAAAGGAAGATTAATGGGGGGTGTCATGACCTTAATAGTGTGGTAAATTTCATTGCTGATGGTGGTACAGTAATAAGAATAACATTTGGAGTATTGTCAATAAGCTTCTTACTGCTGCCACAGGCTATTTTTTGTGGAATGAGAGGAATAAGAGGATGTTTCAAAATGTAAAAAGAAATGAGGAAGAGGTAATATAAGTGATTTACAAATATATGAAAGATGCTCTCCAAAGTCTTAGAGTCAAGAAAACTAGTGCTGTTCTGATGGTGGCAAAAAGTTGGAAAATGGAATGGGTGAAGGATAAGTTGGTTCCTGCAATTGTGATGTAAGATAAGGGTTAAAATCTGAAATAAGGAAGTGTTTGGGTGGTATTGAGATAAGAATGGTTAGTGGTATGTTTGAAGATATGCAGTGAGTTGTTTATCTACCTGTATCATATCATCAAAATTTCATGAGAATGTCCCCTGTTTTTTAAAGGGGTGTTTGGTTCTTTGGATAACAGTGGGTTTTCATCAAAAGTGACTCATTGTTCTCTTAATCAGGCCATTACAATGGATGAGATACCTTGTAATTTGGAGTTCTAACTAGTTGGTTGTGCCTATATTAACCTTTTAACTGTTCAATTTGGCCTTGGGAGGAAATTGGATAGTTAAATTGGCTAAGTAGGAGGCCTATCTAGCATGAATGTACCATAAAGTAGGGTCCCTATTGTGAAGGGTAAATGGTCTTGGAGAATGGTGTATGATGGGTCGAATAGAGAGGTGTGAAAGATGAACCTTTTTGGTCCACTCAATACACAATCATAGGAGGAAATGGTTGGCATCATGGAGGGTGTGTGTTTCCAAACAATTGAAGTCCTTTACATGATTGTAGGCTTGCATGATGCTCAGCTCATTATAGTAAAGTCATGGAAGTATTGTATCCGCAGACTTGAGGATTACCAGGTTAACTGACTGTGGATGTAGCCTCATTTTCTGTTGAAGTATAGTCTAACGCTGATCCGTAAACTGGTAGGCCTATAGGAGGGTTATTCCAGAGGCTGATGCGAAGTTCAAGGTTATGCTCGTAGTCGAATACAGGATTTGGTCCTTCAAATTTGTTGTTGAAGTTTAATACTTTGGCCACTCGCTAGGGATTAACAAGATGGTTGCATGGCCCTCGCCAAGGTCGTATCTGGAATGCGTTCAGATGAATTGGTAATCTTTGCATAATCATAAATTAACGAGAAACACATACGTTAATGTATGGACATGACCTTGATCGCATATCCATATGTAACATAGTATTAGAATCAAAAAGGATAAGTATTGATGATGATTCATCAATTGTGGGTTTTTTCCTAGGAAAAACCATACTCGTGATCGTTTCTGGGACATTGCGTGTTAAGCTAGCTAACCATGTCATTATTACATTAATGTATATCCGGAGTGCGGAAGCTGTAAGGTTTTAACGAGATATACTTAATGAATATGTCCGACTCGAACACGAGACTTCGATTGCACACTTTACGTATGAGTCTTCAATAATTAAATAATTATTTATTTGCGTTATGAATAAATTATGGTATTCACGAAAACAAGAACTTAACGTAACTAACGACGTTAGACAAACTAGGAAGGACTAAAATAAAGAGTGGAAAGAAGGCTTCGGGTTGGGCTTGCGGCTCTCCTTGCCGGCCACCCTAGGCAATGGGGGGGGGGGGGTTGCTTGTTTTCAAGCCACCCTAACTCCTATATAAAGAGACCCCTCTTTTCATTCTTCTTCACACCTTCTATTCATGAACAAATCTTCTCTCTCTCCTTCTGACTATAGAGAATTCGACCAAGGAATCCTCATTAGATCCTACTCGATTTTGAAAAGGCTCTTTCTAGTTTAATCTTGTTCGTGAAGAATCTAGTTCTTTCTTATTGAAAACGCTAGTTAGTACGTGTTGTGTGAAACGAAGTGTTAGCCATACTTTTGCCCTAACGTGATCTTGCCTATTCGACTTCTCTAGTCGATCCAGTAATAATCCTTCTCCTAGGGTTTGATAAGTTCTCATCTTTGGAATGCTTTTGGGTACGCATTTCCTTTTAGGTGTTGGTTAATTAATTACTTGTATTGACTATTTCCGCTGCGTACTCTTAGATGTTTATGTTTAGTTGTTTTATATTATTCACATGATTCCAACAACATGAACCCATCCAAGGGGGGGGGGGCTCTTCCAAACAAGCCTTACATTTCCCTCTCAATG
>LBNU01010118.1:3580-66124 GCA_014162995.1 Artemisia annua
GAGTAGGACGAAGAGGAGATTCGTAGCCGAACCACTATAAATCCTTTGTCTCACGGTGCCATTTTTCCAACTCTATCTCTTTACTTATTTACTTACTTTCACATTTGTCATATCATATACTTGTTGATATCGTTACTTATAATTGTGCAAATCTATTGGTGAAACATAAAGTTCGAATTGGTGTTTTGATAAACAAGGTTTTTATAAATTAAAAAGACGTAAAACTATTCAACCCCCCCTTCTAGTTTTCCACAGCCTATTTTTTAAGTACAAAACGGTCCTTATGGTTAGTCGGGTTTCACGGATTTAGTCCCTAGACCACTATTTCTGTTAGTTTGACCGTTTTTATACATTTTCATATGTTTTTACCCATTTTTATATGTTTTCATTCGTTTTTATCCGTTTTTATACGTTTTATCTGTTTTCATCCATTTTTATACGTTTTCGTTCGTTTTTTTACGTTTTCGCCCGTTTTTATACATTTTCGTCCGTTTTTATTTGGTTTTTTACGTTTTTCATCCGTTTTTATACGTCTTCATATGTTTTTATCTTTTTTCATACGTTTTTATCCATTTACGTTTTCATACGTTTTTATCCGTTTTTATACGTTTTCGTCCGTTTTTATACGTTTTTGCCCGTTTTCTTATGTTTTCATACGTTTTCTTATGCTTTCGTCCGTTTTTTACGTTTTCTTATGTTTTCATATGCTTTCATCCGTTTTTTACGCTTTCATACGTTTTTATTTGTTTTCAACCGTTTTTATACGTTTTCCTCCATTTTTATATGTTTTTATTCGTTTTTATCCGTTCTTATACATTTTCATCCGTTTTTATACGTTTTCGCCAGTTTTTCTTATGTTTTCGCCCGTTTTCTTATATTCTCATACGTTTTCTTACGTTTTCATCCGTTTTTTCGGACAAAAACGTATGAAAACGTATAAAAACGGACAAAGACGTATAAAAACAGATAAAAACGGATAAAAATGGATGAAAACATATAAAAACAGGCGAAAACATATAAAAATATATGAAAACATATAAAAACGGATAAAAACGTATAAGAACGGATAAAACGTAAAAAAAATAGATGATGGCGTAAGAAAACGTATAAAAACAGACAAAAACATATAAAAACAGACGAAAACGGATAAAAACGGACGAAAACGTATAAAACGAGCGAAAACGTACAAAAACAAATGAAAACATATAAAAACGTATAAAAACGGTCAAACTAACAGAAATAGAGGTCTAGGGACTAAATCCGTGAAACCCGACTAACCACAAGGACCGTTTTGTTTTTAAAAAATAAGCAATGTCATCATTTAAAAGGTTCAGTAACCAGAGTAAATAAAGTTTCAAAGTTCATTAACTTAAGTGAACAAAATGAAAGTTCAGTAACTTAAGCGAACTTTTTTGAAAAGTTTAGTAACATATTTGTATATTAACTCTATATACAAAAGTCATAAGTTCATATTGATTTAGCTTGCTAAATAAATTATCATGTTAACAATCTTGATCGTATGTTTTGTAAACTAAAATTCAAATTTGTTCAGCCTTAAACAAACTTTAATGTTGTTCTTGCAATTTGATAGATATGACACTCCATAGTTTACTTATGGAATATGGTTAAGGTGAAGAAACTTTGAAATTTTATAGTGGGAATGAATGAAAAAAAGATAACTGGCTGGTGGGTCTCATTACTTGCTTCCTGGAAGTTGCAAAGTATTACTAGTTCTCATATAGTCAGTCAACAGAAATTATGTGGAAATTGCTCTTTAATTTACTGTCCTCATCAACTTAAAACCCAAGGAAAACGGCATTGCAATTTGCAAGCTCGGCATAAATTGTGTAAGCTTAGGAGATTAGCTTAGAAGTGGGGAATTTGTGTGATAAAAAAAATGGCGGATCCTATTTCAGGAGCTGCTATAGGTGCCCTTTTTAGTGCGTTACTAACAGAAGTTATAAACAAGGCAAGTAAACCTGCCAGATTCAGAACCTTACACGAACACTTGAAAATTACCCTTACCGAAATCGAGCCAAGGGTTGATGAAATGAGCAGAATGGTGGGCAATCGTCCTGAAGAAGCAATAAGAAAGCTCATCGATTATTTAACCAATGGGAAAGAGCTTGTCCTAAAATGCTCGACCATCCAGTTTTGGAATGTTTACCAGATATATGTGTGTGTAGGTAAATTGAAGCGTTTGGACAAAGCACTTAGGAGATTCTTTCAGGAAGAAGTTCCAATGAAACTATTGAGCACAAATGCAAGTCTTATGAATAGGGTTGATGAGTTGAAAGAGAAAGTGGATCGACTGCTTGCCATCCATGGCGCTGTCGGGTTTCCAGGTTCATGCGGCGTTCCAGGGCTTCCAGAGGTTATTGTTGGTTTTGATCACCGTCTAGCAGAATTGAAATATAGGCTGCTCAAGGATGACACCAAGGTTTTGGTCATTTCAGCTCCGGGAGGTTGTGGCAAGACTACTTTGGCCAAGATGCTTTGTCATGACAAAGATATAAAAGGTATACCATATTCCTCTTTATGTTTGCTATTTCTCGAGAAAAGTTAATTAACCACCAGTTTTGTTTCCTGTCTATTTGTATAACTGCATGTTCATTTCAATCGTATTACCATCAAAGTAATGGACCTACACGAAAGTGATAATTTAGATCTAACGTTTGTTTCATCTTGACCTTCCAACCTGCTTGTACTTTGTATTTTGACAGATGTATTTGGTCAAAATATCCTTTATCTTATTGTTTCAAGACAGTCCAGCCTTAAGAGCATCGCCCTAAACCTGTTTAGACATTATGGCAAAAATGATTGTGTGTTTCAAACTGAAGAAGACGCCAAGAATCAAATCGAGAACCTGATGAGGGAGATGGGACCAGATAACATTTTGTTGGTCCTGGATGATGTTTGGTCTGAATCTGAATCCATTGTGCAACAACTTAGGTTCCAAATACCAGGATACAAAATTATGGTCACATCAAGGTTCTTGCTTAATAGTTTAGGCTCCACGTATGAGTTAAGCTTGCTGAATCATGAAGATGCAAGGACTCTTTTTTGCCACTCGGCCTTTTCACCAAATGCGATTCCAGATGGTGTGCCAGATGATGATGTGAACAAGGTTGAAAAAGGAATACATTTCTTGATCCGTAGTTAATTAAGCATGTTATACTTACATATATATATATTTTCTGATGTAGATGGTCGAATTCTGCAAGGGATTTCCACTGGCCCATACGGCAGTTGGAGCATCACTATGTAGGCAACCTTTGTTCAAGTGGAAAATTACTCTCAAGAAACTCTCCGAAGGTCAATCTATTCTTCAGTCAGACAAAAGGCTATTGCATTGTCTCAAGACCAGCATAGACGCATTGGATGAGTTTCCTATTTCCAAGAATTGTTTCTTGGATCTCGGTGCATTTCCAGAGGATAAGCATATTGCAGACACTCTACTTATGGATATGTGGGCAGAGTTGTACAATGATGGAAAGGATGTAGATAACGCAAGTGAATACCTTCTTAAGCTCTCCTCGCGAAATCTTGTAAATTTAGTCCCAATAAGGTACTCTGCCATTTGGAAAAAGAACGAAATTAATACTACATCCTATTATATATATGTCACTTCTCTATAGATTAATCAACTTAACACTCCTATATATAGGAAATATGCGGTTGA
The DNA here is from genome assembly GCA_014162995.1 of Artemisia annua. NCBI lineage: Eukaryota > Viridiplantae > Streptophyta > Magnoliopsida > Asterales > Asteraceae > Artemisia > Artemisia annua. Next base: position 7,263 of record LBNU01010118.1, read on the forward strand.
ACTACAAGGCTATGAGAACGAGCATTATTATGTGACGCAGCATGATGTGCTAAGAGAGTTGGCCATCCACATTAGCAGCCAAGAGCCTATCTCAGAGAGAAAACAGCTGTTCATGGAAATCCATGGGAACGAGTTTCCCAAATGGTGGACTCAAAAAACAGAACAACCCATCAATGCCCGTATCTTATCCATTTCAACAGGTTTTACTTTTTCGTCTTAACTTTTTACGTTAAATAAACACAATAATATATGTAGAAAGTTATATGAATCCTTTAAAAAATAACCTTACGTGCATACTCTTTAATCACAGATGAAACGTTCAGCTCTAGTTGGAATGAATATGATCTAAATGCACCTAATGTTGAAGTACTAATACTAAATATTAGGAGCAAACATTACAGCTTGCCCCAGTTCATCAGGAAAATGAGCCAACTGAAGGTTTTAGTTGTCACGGGCTACGGAACTTGCCCTACTCAACTAGATGATATTTCGTGTTTAGGTTCCTCATCCAGCCTACGATGTATCAGATTCGAACACATTTGCTTTTTGTCCTCTGTACACATCATTTTCAAATTGCGGAAAATAAAGAAACTTACTTTTGTTACCTGCAAGATAGGTGATGTTATTCCACATATTACCCTAGGGCAGAAGCGTTTGGACCGGTCAGCGTTTTCAGCTATACAAGTTTTGCGGAAGGCATGTAATACTCTGAAGGTTTGTGCCACCAAGCGTCATTATACGCTACCCAATCTCACAGATCTCGAGTTCGATCGTTGTTATGATCTGAAAAATCTACCAGCAGGACTAGGCAATATTGCCCAACTCCAGAATCTTAGTATCACCAATTGTCATGAGTTGGATGCTCTTCCAGAAGAATTAGGGAGTCTGTCAAATCTGAAAACCCTGAGCATTCATAGCTGCACAAAGCTACAAGAATTACCCGAATCTACTGGAAGCCTGCAAAATCTGCAATTACTTGATATATCTGATTGTTTGAGTATAAATGTACTGCCTCAACAAATTGGAGAGCTAAGCAGCTTGAGAGTGCTTCAGATGAGTGGTTGTCAAGGATTGCATGAGTTGCCAGAGTCTGTTAGTAAATTATTGCAGCTTAAAGATGTCATATGCGATGAAGAGACATCATATTTGTGGAAGAATGTTGGAGCTGATGTCGGTAATGTGAAGATAACTGTTGTCGAAAAGGACATACTTGGAAGCTTTATGAAGATCATTCGGTAAGTTATCATGATCCTGTTTTGGTCAATCTTCAAAGCATGAAGGAATGTTCAGCTCCTGCTCTATGTCTAATATTTATTTCATCAGTGTAATATAATTCTAGACAGCTTTGTACTCTTATTAAAATGTGAAATGTTTAATGTTTTCGTGAGATATCCTCTATCATAAGGGATAAATTCATGGGTAGCGAATGGGTAAGTTTTAGCTCCAAACTAAAAACCAATAAAAGATTGTACTGTAATAAATTTCCACCGAATAAACTTTGTAATTTTAGGTGAGTTTCTTATTCATTTGTCTATCCTCAAGTAAACGGCTTTCTTGAAACATTATGAAATGATGTATTTACCTGTACGATCCGTGTTGTAAGTGTATTTATCTACAGATAACAGTTGTAGCTCCTGCTTGCTTAGGCCCCAAGCTCAGGTCTATATAACAAGTTTAAAAAGTTAGTATTATGCGCCAAAGATTGTAGATGCTATATATTTTGATTGTATTATGTATTATTGATCTTCAGAAATTGAATAAAGAACAAGTGACTAAATTTTTTAAACACCATATATTGTTTCTTCTTCTTTTGTATAAATATGCAGAATAGACTTGCATTTTCTAATAGATGAATAACTCTAGACATATCAAAAGAATTTAAAGGCTAAACGAAAACCGTCACGCTTTAGCAAACTTATATCTCCACCAGCATTATTTTTTGCCAAGTGTAGTATATATTTACGCATATATTCAAAAATAATAGTAGCTTGCTTGCTTGCAACAACAGGCCACATACTCTGGATCAAAAAGTTGTCACTTGATGACTTGAATAAACTTTAAGTATTAAGCATCCATATATACGTGTCGTTTAAACACTTATGCAAGATTAATCCAATACTCAACATAATCTAACATACTTACAAGGTGATTTTTTCATAAAGATGACAATTAAAAAGCACAGAATTAAACAAATTACTAAGTATTAGAACTTGATATTCTTACTTTGAGTTGCAGCAGAAGCAGCAAATGGTAAACTTATTGCACAAAACATTATGGTCTTTAAGCATTGTTCATCGTTAGGCAAAGCAAGGCTAAGTTATCCCGCAATAATCATAGTCCAAGAAACATAGTCTCTTTCGGGCATTTCATCAACAATCTACATGCATTATTGCATGCATATTATTCCAAGAAAACTATAGTGGGCTTCTTGTATACTAGTAGTACTCTATTCAGCCCATGGCACTTCTGTATTTTGTTGCTTGATCAAGGACAAATCAGGTTTGATACCAAATCACATCCAGCGGTGTGCACAATCCGGGTTTCACCCGCAAAAACTGAAAACCGAACCGAACCATACCCGAATGAAGATTGTAGAGTTTTAAAGATGTAAAGACGTTGACTGGTTGATACTTGAATGGGTATTTTGTGTTCAGTAGTTGTTAAAACTTGAATGGGTATGTCTTCTTGGAGATATTTTGGCATACCGCTAGGTATTATGTGTTCAATAGATGTTAAAACTTGTATGGGTATGTCGTTTTGCATATATTTTGGCATACCGCCATGGGGTCATGTCCTACGATTAGTTACTTCTTAGGAACTTTTATGTATGTGGATGATGTACGTTCTATTCTTTATGTTTAATCTTTTGCCATTTATATTTGTATGTGTATGGCTAGTTTGGTTTCAAATTTCAAGTATATAATTCGGTTTTCGGTTTTGATCCAAAACCGAACCGAGCTAGAATTTGGTTTTCAGTTCGGCTCGATCACAAATAATTTTGGTTCGATCACAAACGAGCTTTCACCTAAACGTACGCTCTCAAAAACTACTTGACAAACATAGCCTTTATGTAAACAAAGCTCAACTTAACGCACAGAATGTGAAAGTTACTATTTGATTGACGATATTAAAACAGTTTTATACAACATTTAAAAGTTATTGTGTTTCATTCTGAACAGAAAAGTATAATTAATTTATAGCCAACCTAAAAAGTTTAATAAAACATCTGGTGACAATTCAAAAAGGACAGCAGGTATCAATGAGTCCTCACTAAAATTTGTCAGATCCAAACCTCTCATTTTCCTTGTCACCAATTGACTTTGCATAAATAATACGGACTACACCTTTTTAGTCTTTGACGTTAATTATTGTAGAAATTTTTTCTGCTTTAAGTTTATGGAAACGCGTATTTCAAGTTTTTAGACAATTGATCGATTTAGATTCTCTCAAGCTTAGATAAACTTGACCAGTCATGTTCCTTCACAAACAAAAAAAAGACCGGGTTTCGCAATAGACTTCACAGTCTTGTATGTGAGACAACATGACCGGTAATATTCATTCTAACTTGTTTCAATCCTTAGCCAAATAATTATTTGGGGGATACTATTGGTACCCCTGCATCTTTTTACATGTATATTTTCTGTTAGTTTTTTATTAACACGAGCGTAAGTTTTTTTAAGAATTTAGAAGCTTCAAAAAATCCTGAAACACGTATATCTTTTGTGACAACAAACATTTCTAGAAGAAACTACCCTTAAATAATGAACATTTGTTATCGTAACCTATGTTTTGAAGTTAAAATTGAACCATAACTTAGTTCTCTAAAAACCTTATTTTGACCGCTCATCGTTTTAATCTTCTATCAAATAGTCATGTTTAAGAATTTTAAGCACAAAAGCATTAAAAAGGAATAAAATTAGACCCTTTATGTATATGTATAGTTGTCCTTCTTACCTATTTTATTTGAAGTACATATATTAAGGGAGAATGATGTTTGCCGCTACAAGCAGGCTTTGTAAGAGATATGGGGAAATATGAATGTGTGATATAATAAAGTGGCTTAATTGTAAATTTACTAAAATTTTTACTTTTTCCAATGAGGAAAAGCATGTGATTGCCTGCTTGTAGCAGCAGACATCATTTCCTCATATATTATCAAATGGTACATTAATTTAATTGAATATTACACCTTTTGAGCAAATGTATTAAGTAATAATAATAATAATAACCATGTCTAAGAAAAAAAAAGAAAAGAAGCAAAAGCTAAGAAGGTGAAGCAAATTGTTGATCAACATTAGGACGTAGGGTGTCATTTGTTTATTAAGAGACGAGTCTGAATCTGATTCGCACATCTGAATCTGAATCTGCGGCAAAATAATTTGAATCTGAATCAAATAATGTCGGTTTTTTTTTTTTTTTTTTTTTTTTTTTTTTTTTTTTTTTTTTTTTTTTTTTTTTTTTTTTTTAAACATTTGCATGACGAGAATACAAAAATTAGGTTATAGATCATTAAGAGGTAACAAGAACCTTTTCCATGTCTTGTTGGACAAGAGGTTTAAACCTCAACAAGGGGGAAAAGCAAATACCCTTAATTGTCAAAAGCTCTTAACGATTCATATTCATAGAGCATTAAGAGGTATTAAGTGATTTTTTTTTAGAAAAATAAACACAACGTAAGTTACTTTGACAATGGAGCTCGAGACGCAAGATCTTTTAAAGTCTCTCTCGTATTAAGTGATTTTTTTTTAGAAAAATAAACACAACGTAAGTTACTTTGACAATGGAGCTCGAGACGCAAGATCTTTTAAAGTCTCTCTCTCTCTCTCTCTCTCTCTCTCTCTCTCTCTCTCCTTCTAAAAGACTAAGGGTGCGTTTGGTATCCCACTATGGGAATGAGGCTATGACTATGAAAGTGATTAAATGTGTTTGTTTAAGATGAGGGGGCCCACCACTATGGTAATGAATGATAAATATAATTTATACTCCATATACATCAAGAGACATAGGTATGGATCTTTCATAGGTGAGGGACCCACCACTACTATCAAACTCATACCCATTGTCATTCATGCCAGCATACCAAACGCACCCTAAGTGTAGAAAACTATGATTTAAACCAGAAAAACAGATCCTGAATCTCAATTCAAGACTGCACTTTATTATCAACCAAAAAAATTCAAACTAGAAAGATCAATAAGAGACTGATCTCAATCAGATCACAAACAGATTACCAAAATCATCAAACCCTTACCACTGCTACTCAGGTGTAAGGCTATTGACTAAGTATCAATAGTTCTATTACAATAACACTCAAACTGAGAATCTACAAGATCAAGAGAGATCAAATCAAAGGCTTTTAGTTGATATAGCCAGAGAGAGAAAATTGTTTGAAATCGGATAATAGGTTATGAAACCCTAGCAGCAGAATGAGAGCTTAAATAGCCTACAACTTTCATCTTTCTCCACTTGACACCTTTAGTCCTTGATCTTCCACTCTCTTTACAAACTTGGCATAAACTAGAAAACAACATAATCTGGAATACACAAATGACACAATAAGTCCCTCTATTATAAGTGTTCCAGTTGAGTTATAATTTTAACACTAAGATTTTATTTACTAAATGCTCCAAGACGCAGACCGAGGATTACAAGAAAACAGAAATTACAACAACATCAAACATGGGCCAAAACTATAGTTTGAAGGCTTCATTCAACATTAATACTGAGCTATTGATCATGTGCATTAGATACTCTCTCAAGGTTAAGTCACGTTTCGTCATAGTCATGTGTTGATAACCAAATCAACAATTATAATCAAAAGAAGAACTCAAGGTTTCTCCATGGCTTTCAATCCTCAAGATTATTCAGATTTGATTTTATGTTGTGTTCATTAAGTCAATTAGTCATTTAAAATCTTCACTTACTTAGTAATGCTTCCGATCTTTAATTTGTTGAAGGTTGTTTCAATTTCATATATATTAATTATTTTTCCAAGTATTTTTTTAAGTATTAATTAACCTTGAAAAAAGGACAAAGAATAAATTTAACAAGGGTGGTAAATTCCTACCCCCTTACCCCTCTTACTCTCTGATTTTATTAATAGGATAAGATAATTTTTTATGGTTTTTTCTATTTCGTATCTTTTGGTTTTTATTACATTTGACTTGTCAAACTTTATATTTTATGTTTTACTTTTTTCTGGCAGTTTTACCCATTTTATTAAAACGATAAGACAGTTTTTTTATAATTTTCTACTTCGTATATTTTGTGTTTGACTACTTTGACTTGTCAAACTTTATATTTTCTGTTCCGTAACTTTTATTTCACAGTTTTATAATAAAAATAAAATTTTAAAAATAAAAATGAGAGAGAGAGAGAGAGAGAGAGAGAGAGAGAGAGAGAGAGAGCTTATTGTTCTCTTTTGGGAGTGTACCAATAACCTATCCTATGGGTTCTAATTTCGCACCCATGTGGGCAATAATTCTATATGCTTGATTCGGAGTTTATAAATATATTTTAGAACAAATTAAGCATGAGAAATATCTGTAGCGATAATTATACAATGATATGCATGCATGAAATCAAAATTTATAGTGCAAGTTGTAGTTAATGGCAAGTGCATGCAATATAGGTATATTTAAAAAAGAACATTTGTTTTTACGGATTAATTTTATATATCACTCTATTACATAACTAATTTCATATATACTCAAAGTGCAAGAATTTAATGTATAATATACAATTTTTTTTTATTGCATGTTTGGGTATATATATGAACTTTTCAACTAAAAGAAGTGGAGATATGAAATTGCCCTTACAATAAAAGTATAAAACTACTGATCTCAAAATTAAACCTCACGGATAACATTAGGCTACCATAAACCATGATTATTTGCTTTTGTTTGTACTCTTTTTTGTTTTAATAAAATTCTGCCAAGCAAAAAAAATATTATTTACTTTGGTTATTTGAATGTATATGTTATTGCTACTATATTTATCCTAATTTTAGAACATTATAGTCTCTTTGTGATTTCAAAAGGTATTGTAGCATACTTATGCAGTAAGTTTGATTTTTATAGTCTTAAAGTTTTAGTGACCAATTGCAATAAATATAAATATATGTTGTTGCAACTATTCTAGCTACCATGAAAAGAAATTGAATTCTGATGAGTTTGTATTTAAAGAAATGATTTGAACTTATGAAAATACAGTGAATCAAAGGATTCAATAAATGTTATTGAATGACATAAGAGAATAATTTAACCCAAAAGATAAGCAAGGAAAGAGCTGGTTTTTATTTCATTTCAACTACCAATTTATCAACAGAAATAGAAGCATACGTACAGGTTTTGGTTATGATTACTGACTATGACACATCATATTCATGCCTGTGTAAAAGACAATAATTCCTATTAACTACCCTTTCTTTTGCATTAACTTCTCATCCCTACATTGACTTTGTATTTCTGGATATCATTCTTTGCTATTTGTTGTAAATGATATAATGCATTGTATAATTGAATTTTGTATCATAAGATATTAATTCATATTCGTTTTGAATTTTGGTGGTGGTATTAGTGGGTGGGTTGGTGGTCGGTTGTGGTGGGTGGGTGAGGTTTGTAGTTTACTGCGGCGGTGGTGGAGGAGGTGCTTGGTAATGGTGGTGGTGGCGCTGGTAGTAGCGACAGTGATTGGTGGCGGTGGCGGTGGCTGCGGCTGTGGAGTTTATATGTAAACCTTAAAGGATGATCATTAAATATTTAACGAAAAATCTCAAATTAGCCGAAAAATAAGTTGGGTGACTTTTCATGCAAACAAAAAATAATAAATAAATAAATAAAATTGATATAGCTTGATTACAGTACTTGACCCATGACTTTGAGTACTTTTTGTACAATTCGCTCTAAATTCTAGTGAAAGTAAACACATCTGTGTAGAAAAATTATTCTTATACAGAGTAATTAATTACTTTAGCATTCGAAGTACGTGTTACACATGTATACAACCAATATATTTCATTCATTTGCATTTACATGTACAAGACGTTTTACTGAAAAGGCGTAAAGACTACTATACCAATCTAATTGTTCATTTGACACATTTACTAGTCTATAGATACGAATATATATTGAACTTATATAACGTTCAAGCTTCTACGAGGTCATAGTGGCTAGAAATCACCAAATAACTTGTCAATCGTGTATATGATGTATCATGTATGATCATATAAGTATAATATATAATTTCCACATCAAAGGTATAGATTAGCCTGAGAAAATAAAGAAAACTAAAAATAAAATTCAACATGAATAAACGAATTAATTATATTGTTTCTTTAGTCATGCAACATTTATATTATTCCAATAGTTAATAGTTGATATAGGGTTACATCCATGGCTCCATGCATATATATAGGCATTATGAAATCTTTGGATCATGCATTCATGCGACTACCTAGCTAGCAAACATGTTTAAGTTTCATTCAGGCCTGAAACCATTTAATTTATCGTTGGATTACACTAGGTATTTATTTTTGTTTCAATATATTATGCACGTACTTTCGTCTTTAGATCATTTATGGTTTCTTATTCTAGTTCTTTTAAGTATGATAATCATTTCACAACAGAAATAAAATTAATTAATCAAATTACACATCAAATCCAACAATTTAGCTACAAGAGAAAAGACAATTCATCTAAACTGGTCAAACTTGATTTAATTTAAACAAAAACTAAGTAGTCATTACGAACAAAATTCAACAGGATCCAAATTAAACGCTCCTACTATTTTAGCTACTACTCGGCGCTCTGCGGTGCAAGTGCTTGTTGCTGAAAAAACATGTGATGAGGCTGAATGTGGTGATGATGGTGGTGCTGAATTTGGTAGACATTATCATAAGAGCCACCCAATGATAAACAAGGTGCATTCGTTGTGGCTGTGGTCATATGGCTGAATTCGTTAGCAGTCGCTTGGACAGAAGCCGAAACTGCATCAAGCCCACCACTAAACCCCAAAAGATCCGCTAATCGCTGGTGCTGATGATCATAGTTTCTTAACACCTCAGGTTGTTCTCTGTCCCCATTAGAACCAATCAGTTGTTGTTGCTGCTCCTTTAGCATCTGCTGCTGATGCTGAGCTGCCAACCCTAAAACAGGCTCAGGCTGCGTGTTGTAAGGTAAAACAAACCCTTGGTTCAAAATCGGAAGCATAGCCGATGGCCCTATGTAACTAGCCAGTTCACGTTTAGCAGTTTCCAAATCATTCTGAACTTGTTTTAACCGATGTTGTAAAATTGAGATTAGTCCCACACAGCCATAAACTGGATCACGAAGCCTAGCATCAGCTTCATAGGCTAAGGAATTGACCGCATCTTCTCGTTGTGTGGCACCTAGATCACTTAGGAGTTTAGCAACGTTACTTGCTCCATAGACTTTGTGTACCTTAGCAAACTTCTGAGGCTGGTCAGGTGGAAAGTAAGGTGCGAAAACACATTCTTGTGTACATTTGCGACGTAAGAATTTGCACGCTGCACAGGGCGAATTCGTTGACATTTTCTCCTTTACCTTCACAGCTGCATACATACTTTCAAAACTGCACATAAACACAATGTTCAAATTGATTTACAAGTAAATGAAACTAAATTTCATAGAGATATAAAAAATATAGCAAGCTTGGAATTATTGGGATCATGTTGACAACTAGATATTTATTATGATTAGAGACACATTCACGAGTATGATCAGAAACTAATAATATCATGGCACTAGCTAGAGATGCTTCATTATTTTTAGTTAAGGTTTAACGCGTATAATCTCACTTGGTTGATTTATTAAACAATTTGAGTATATTCTATCAAAGTCAGCAGAACTATATTCTACTTATTAGATTAACCTTACAAGAAACTATTAAAATAAAATTTAACCAAAATGTTAAAAACGTACAACCGGACAGTATTTAAGGATAAAAACACGTATTTTGGACGTGTATGCATCAACTAGGATACAAAATACTGCTGCTCATCAATTATATATCTATTTTTGCAGTATGTCTTTAAGAAAATTTAGTGGCTCAGAAAAAATCTAAGTGAAACCCTTAAATAAAACAAGTGATTTGCTAACAATAAACCTGCGAGTTTTGTTTAAGCTTGCCTAATTTAAAAACATTTCCAAATATAAAATCACTTAATATTAATGCATAACTTCTTAAAACTCATTTGCCTAAAATTATAGGTTTTAAAATCATTTATTCTTGATGAGTTTTATTTTAAAAACATTGTTGATTAAAGGATATATGCGCAAACAAAACTCTTAGTGATGTTATTAGCAAATTAAACTTTAATCTTTATCATAAAAAAAGGAATTTAAATTTTTTTGGAAATTATCTCAACCATAGGTATATTTTAATTAGGAGGAAACCTTTTCAGATCACACTCAATAAATTATTTTCACATGAATTGATTCATTTAATTGTAGATAAACAGATAAGAAAGATAATTCATGTAAATTGCGTACCTTAAAAAGAGATTTAGTAGCTAGGGTTCAAGTACAACAACCACTTTTGATGACAAAACCCTAAACAAGACATATATAAAAAAAAAGTCAACAAACATGAAATAAAACATTATTAAACACACGAACACAGAATACAGAGATTACCTCGACGTAAATATAAATGGTGTCGTTTGTGTGTGTGTGTATGGATACATTTATATACATGAAATGAAGAACAAGATTGATGAGAGAGATTGAGTTTTGACCGTCGGATTAAAAATCGGGGAGTTTGTTAATAGGAAGAGAGTGACATGACATATATGATTCTGAACGATAGACTTAAATGCCCCCTGAGTTTCCTCTTTGTCCCTGTACTGCTTTCTTTTCTATTTCCATTTTTACCCTTTACCTTCCTATCTACATTTTCACAACAAATTTATAAATAAAAAGTTGTAACAAGTTATGTCTATATCTTTCCACCTTTCCAATTATCTACGTTCTTAATACATAAGGTTTGTATTAACGGAGAAACAGTGACATGCGCGATGTATTTTTTTATGTTGATTCGTACTATTTTATAATTTTCTCCGAAAGGTTTAAATCGGCGGGTAAACTCTGACATTTTGCATTTTTGTTTTTGGTGCCTACCGACTCTTTTCGCAAGACTTAGCCACAATCAATAAGCACATGTTACAGTTACCTTTTAGCTAAGAATTGAAATTGAACCTATGATCTATTTCTTTGAAATTTTTTCTCTGGGCGGTCAATTGGATATTTGTGATGAGTAAGTGACACAATTTTGTTCAAAAAAAAAAAAAAGTGACACAATTGAACCAATGTGAGAATTTATTCAAGATGAATCTGTACCTAACTACCTATTTTGGTGGAGGAGTGAGGCAATGCCCCAATGGTTGATTAATAACAGATGAACCAGTTAATTTGAGGCCTTCAAAAAACATCATACCAAAGAAACTATCTTAGTTTCTAGATCAAAAAAAATATAATCCATAACATTGACTTACAATTTTGAGCATTTTGTGAAGAATGTATATGGTCCATGTAAATTAGATTCACAAATTTTCACAATAATTAATTGAAAGCATAATCACACCTGATTTATTTGATTTTAACTTTTTTTAGTAGCATCATACAAAATAATGAACCTTTATTTTCCGTGTATTATTTGATTTTCTAGGATAATATGTTTTTGTACTCGCCACATATATTTTTATCCGGCTACAAATGATGGACCATATGGCTTCCAATAAATTTTTCCTGAATAAATAAATGTATATTTTTTGTTTTCCGTGAAGGAAATTATTTGGTTAATATATCATAACTTTCATTAAATGTGTCGCTGACACTGACATAATGTCTCTAAAATAAATGAGTTAAATGTAAAAAGACACAATTACACGACTGCAGATTTGACAAATCAAAACTTACTCTTTTCTGTCGGTTTAAATAGTAAATATAACTTTGTTTAATAAATCAAAAGATTAGAGTAACGTAACACGTATTGGCTATGTCGTAGTTTCACCCTAGCCGAACTATTGGTATAATTACTTCGTCTTGTTACATAGAGCAAATTCCAAGAAAGGTGTAACATTGTATAGAGTGGTAGACATGATATAGCTATCTCTTTAGAAAATAGCTTCATTAATAAATTCGAAAGATGTTACAGTCCAAAATGTTTTGTGTGACTTGACTGTACAGTTAAAAAATGTACGTTAACTTTTCGTTTACGTGGCTACGGAGTATTATATTTCAAAGGATTGGATTATGGTAATTTTTTTTTATAAAAATGATAAATATAAAGGGAAGTGATTTATACATCATTTTTTTTGTCATCCACCACTAAATTACACCAATGATGCACACAGTACAACACTGCTATGCATGATTTATTAAAGGGTTACATCTTACTTGTTAGGACATGCATAATTTTAGTATACCATAACAAGTAACCGTTCACCTCTTACAAATAACTACCCAACCAACTTAACATACAACCGTTATTTTTTTTTTTAAATATTAATTTTATATATCGCCCTACATTCATGATTAATTTCATATCTACACAAAGTGCAACACAGTACAACACTGCTATGCATGATTTATTAAAGGGTTACATCTTACTTGTTAGGACATGCATAATTTTAGTATACCATAACAAGTAACCGTTCACCTCTTACAAATAACTACCCAACCAACTTAACATACAACCGTTATTTTTTTTTTTAAATATTAATTTTATATATCACCCTACATTCATGATTAATTTCATATCTACACAAAGTGCAACAATTAAATACATAATGTACAATGTTTTTTAGAGCATATTTGAGTATATAGGAACTTTTCAAATTTTAAAAGAGAAGATATAAAATTGCCATTTTTTTAAACTTTAGCCTTTAACGATATGGATAACAAATCTTATTTTTTTAGTGACAAATCTTATTTTTTTAGTAACAAATCTTTTTTTTAGTGACATAACTCATAATGTCAATATGTGGAATTTTGCTCTCTTTTTGTGTTTGTAGTTGCCCCTATTTTTTCAATTGCTGAAGAAATCACCTTATACGGAGTACTATGGTAGCTTTCTTAATTCTTGTCATGTCAAAAAAGACTTATAAATTTACTCGTACAAAAAAAGGACATCTTTCTTATTTATAGCATCCGCAACAATTGGTACGTCTAAGATAAATAACAACCATAGCTTTTCTTCCGAAACAAAAGATAATCCACCTATTCACATGTTGTTTTTAGCGAAATTAGTTAGAGCTGTAGGTAATGTTGAAGCTAAAAACTAGAGCTAGAGCTGTAACATTAGAGCATCTCCAATGGTGGGTTAGAAATAGGTTGATGAAATGATCAAAGGGTTAGCCACTACTGGAGTAAAATATTGAGAATGACTCAATAAATGAAAATGTTTAGCTTCCTCAACCTATCGAAGATTTTGATTGTGTGTTAGTGAATTGAAGATAATAGGTTATTGATAGGTTCATGCATTGGAGTAGATGACTTGAGAAAGGGTTGAAATGTTTTAATATTATAAATGGATTTTGAAAAGGTTGAACTCGGATTAACCATAGGAGATGCTCTTAATTAGTGGCATTTAGTCTTTTTAGTAGTGTAGTATAGGTTTTGTTGTATGTCGTTTATTTTAGGGTCCACTAGTTTTAATCTTCTTGTTGATACAGTGGATGCCTTTATTTGTAATTGGTTGTGTTTTGCTTCTTTACTTTTATATATATTGCCTTTCAAAAAAGAAAAAGAAAAATAAAAAAATAAAAGTTAGAAGTTGGACTTTTTATTTTCTTAAATATGTTTGATGAATAGTTGTGAACTAAAGTTTATTATTGTGAAAATACACATAAAATTATCAAATTAGTTCACATACATTCTAAGTTTTTTTTTGTGTTTAGCCATAATATTTTAAAATGTGTTTAAGTAATTTAACTAATTGCAAGTTATACTCATTTCTAAAGCTAATTTCTATTAGTTTATATGTTTATAGAAGCTTTTAACTTATTTTTAAAATGTTAAGCTTTCATAAGCTCATATAAAGTCGAATCCAAACACAACCTACTCTTTATTTCTAACACCTTTTCTATTTAGTTTCTACTAGTATCTCAAGTTTCCTTTCAACCATACCTCATAATGTTGATTACAACTAATGAGACCAAGTTTCACATAATCATAGAACTAGTTTGACCGAGTATACTCTCTATAGCTATTATTACCTGAACCGATGCTTGCATTCACATTTCTCTTATTTATCTTTTACGAGAACATTTATATTCTATAACCGATGATATATGTAGTTATACGCGTGTTTGTATGCATGCATGCATGTATGCATGTGTGTACGTTATTGTTGATCATTGATGGATCTTAATTGATTCCTAAGTTTAGAGAATGTATAGGTTCTGAGCTAGGGTGTTTGACCTAAAAGGGTCAAAGCTGTACAGGCATTGACACATTAAAAGATCCTGAACCCCCAATTTCTTTAGGCCCAATCCACGCATGTTTTAATGAAGGTAGGCATTTATCATGCAATTGGTTAGTTTTTACTGATGTCATTCACTTTTCATCATGACTTGTTTACCATATATACATTCACATTTAATTCATCCGTTTTTCAGTCCATTATTATACACTTTGGGCCCAAACTTTATTACCTTTATTACTGTAAGATTTTCTTATGGGTTTTAATTAGACGGTAGAAGCTCTAATTATTTGCAGTAAATCGGGTGATTGACAGGTAGGGGTGTCAAAACTCAAAAGGATCGTCTCGACCTGACTTGAACCCTATAAGGACGACTCGCAGGTTCGGGTTATATAACCTGAGCAGATTGGAACATATAAAATACAGGGTCAGAAACGGGTTAGAGCCATATGCTTATTAGGTGTCCCGACAAGAGCAGATAAAAATGTTGAATTTTTTTTGTCCATCAGTGTTACCCACGTTATGTTATTTGTTACTCAATTATTAGTTTTTGTTTGCTACTTTCACTTTCAGTTTTGACTGTTTTTATTTTTTATTTTTCCCACATGAAAGAAGATTCTTTCGAGACCGTCGATTTTCAAGCACTGGTCGAATTTGCTAGCTACTGCCAGTTTTTTATTATTCATTGTAACTTAGCCCACTAATAAGTTTATACTATTTTAGTATTTTATTTTTATTATCTACTTTAACTAAGCCCACTAATGTGGCATGTTTGTTTGTATTATGGGCCGAAATTATGGCAACCGAATTTGTGCCATCTTCAGACTTGAGGCATATCATCACAAATTTGCAGTAATATCAACGAACCACAAACTCTGTAGCTAATCTTTCAAAGATGGTAGCGAAACCACAAGAAGAATTGCTAATTTTGCAAAAGTAGCAAGGAACAACAAAGTTCATTGCAAATTATGTATTTTTCAAAAACTTGTACTAATATTTTCTAGAACAAATTTATTTATTAATTTTGACTTCTATGAAAAAGCCTTGTCGTATGTGTTGTTTTTCATGTGTTGTTTCTTTATGTAAGGTATGATCCCATGACCATGACTCAACATAAAATTCAATGAACAAACACAATCGAACAACTTTTCTTGGTTTCTTTAATCAGCAATAATCACTAGAGCATTTTTTTGGCACTTTGCATTTTCTGTATTTCTTTCTAAAAGTTTTGCAGTTAATTAAAGGTGGAACACACTTTAATTATGTACGTTTGGTACCTTGTATCGATCCTTATAATATGGGAGGTGATTTGCACACTTCATATTTTGATCGGGACACTCATTGTACAAGTTTACAGAGCACACTGTAAACACTGTACAATTATGTTATGCACAGAATTGAGTGTCCCAATCAAAACATTGAGGGCAAATCAATCCCTTATAATATATCCATTTCCACGCCTACTTTTGTAATCTTAGATTAGCTATGACATTGACAAATGGCTGACAAGAAACTGATGACAAATATAATGTGGAAAATATACTATCACTCAATAGAATCAAACAAATTGTTAGATACATCTCAAGAAATGATTTGCCAGAAAAAGCTTCCATAGTTAGGTCGTTTGATATTTACCCAAGTTAAACACCGTAATGACATGTTCACCCATAACATGCTTTAACTTGTGCATAACAAATTCAAAACGTGTATTTTCGGTATATATGGCATTTTGACGGTCTTATCAACATTATTCATGCCAATAATTTCTGTCATAGATGATTTGTGTTATAACGGACAAATATCAGCCGAAAAAATTTTGTTTAATTAAATTTAAAGTATACAATTATTTTGAAGATTTATGAAAATGCAATAATAAACAATAACTTTGAGGACAAAAAGATAATACTAATTAAATAATAGCATTAGTTTCCAAACTTGGTTTTTCAACTATATAGAAAATGCAATGACTAGACATACCATTTACTATTTTTAGCCACTAGGAAGGAAACCAATCCCACAAATCAATCATTTAGCTAGTCTTCTTCTTCAACTTGAAAACATTTTCTAAGATGGAAGCACCTCAAGTGGAAGCCATGGAGACCACAACCACAAGCAATTATCCACCACAACAAGATGAGCAAGATAGCATCATTGATGCCTGGTAACTCTAGCTAGTCTCTACACATTTACTATTTTTTTTTTCATTAACTTTTTTAAACTTTAATTGACTTTTGATCTAAATTTGATCATCCAGTTGTTCATGCTTCTACGAATGTTCTGAGACCTTGTTGGACTACTTGTTCTGTGGCCTATGTTAGCTTAATCTTAGTTAGTTTGAGAATTAGAGTTATGTTTTTTTCTCTGTTTTATATGTCCTCATATGTATTTTTATTAAAAAGTTGTTACTATTAAATGATGCAATCACTTGGTCAGTTTCATTGTAAAATAATTGTTAAAAGCCTCTAACGCCGATAGTATAGTTTGCGAAAAACAGAAAGATGTTTGTACGTAGTAGGTTTACGAAACGAACTATCTACTGTTAGTTACTAATAATCCAATCATATGACGTTTTCTATGCATCGTTAGTTATACATCCCGTACAAAGATAGTTGAACTTTTCAGATCAAGTGCAAATGTACATAGATTAAACTATTTTACAAAATATAGTGTTTAATGCTACGTTAGCACTATATCAAGAAATAATAAGGTACTACGGAGTATAAAACAAACTGTTCAAGTTGGCGGATATACAATTGGATGTGCGTTGATGGGCTATATACATCAAAACCCGGTCAATACAGAAACACAGGGTTTCAAACTTGAATCTCTAGACTGTGTTATTGATCTTTGGCCAAGTTGCGACTTGACGTACCATGCAACACCTTTACAAAACCAAGGAAAGTGAGGTTTCCATCACTCTGCCTAACCAAATCATCCAAGACATCACGTACAGGAATTGCTGGCCCGAGGCCAAGTTCCTGAGAAAACAAGTCCCGTAAAAAAAATTATCCAAAAGAAGTATAAAAAATCTCTCGTTAATTGTTTAAACCACTTTATTTGACCTTTCGTTATGAACTAACAATCTTTTATGGTAAGAGACTAATTAGAGGGTGTTTGGGATTTGCTTACTGCTTATTTGCTTACTTTTGAGCCAAGATGTAGTTGTGTGTATACTGATAAAATTGATTACTGTTGCTTATGTTACTCTAGCATGGTAAGCTGACACGCTTATTGTGAAGCACCTAAGCAGGTAAGCACTTAAGTATGAGCAATCCCCAACACCCCCTAACCAGTTTTAGACAAAAAAGGGATCAAAATAAGATGATCTTTTGCACAATTTTGTCTAAAATATGTTTATTTTTGGCATTTTGTGCAATAATTAGTATCCACATAAGAATGGAGTATTAAGGTTTTAAAAGTCCATATTTTGAAAGACAGAAATCAACTTACAGAAGCGAGTTCTTCGACCACAATTGTTTTGTTACCGTCTTTCTCAAATATTTCATAGGCTTCACGAGTTTGTTGTTCCCATCGATCAAGACCTTCGAGTTGATGGACACGTAGAGCAGCTGCGCAGAACTCTTCAAAGTCCATCCTTCTATATTGAAGTCCAGAGAGCTGCAAGAGGACCAAGGGTAGGACGGTCAAATCATTTAAACACCAGAAGATAACTATATATACTTAATTCAGTGAGGCATCAATGCATACCTTTTCTAGGAAATCATGGACACTAGAATCCGTCATTGCATCTGTAGCGTGTTTCGTCAAGGCCTGAGCCATAGACAAGAAGTTAAGAACAACATTTGATTCAAATGGTGTCCAGAAAAAGAGAGAGAAGTTAGTTACCTACCGTTTTGAAGTTTTCGACGCTTATGTATCCATTTGTGCTCGGTTCCAACAATGAAAATTGCTCCTTCATGTAGACTAAATCATCAAAAGTTAATGTTTTTGATAGAGCCTGCAGTGAAATAAACAACGGAGACACAAATTTAAATAATGTCTAACTCTAATAATAAACATATGAGTACTCATAGAATATACAGAACACACCCGTAAAGCTGCTTTGCGCAGATTCGATGCACAAATATAACGTTTAATAAACTTCAGTATCGAAATATCAACTGGCGTTTTCACTTCGTTATCATTTCGGATCCAAGGATGACCTGCATAGAATTTTTAGTCATAACGTGATTAAGTGAATGAAGTATCAAATCCTCGTTTTTGTACAAGTACTATAAGAACATCGTGTTTCACAAAAATTCCAAACAGTTTTGGGAAAGAAAAGGTCAATACACAAGAACAATGACTAATTACTTTACTGTAGAGAACCGCATAGATGCTTACACAATGCTTGTGCAGCCGTTAATCGTTTCCTTGGATCTTTATTCAATAAAATTTTGACAAAATCTTGGGCCTCGAATGAAACTTTAGACCAAGAGGTTTCATCGTAGTTCGGTTCATTTTTTATAACGGATCGAAAAATCCCAGTCTCAGTACGTCCCCAAAAGGGACGGCTGCCACACAAGAGAACAAAAGCTATAACACCAATGCTCCAAACATCAGCCTCTGTACCGTATGACCTCTGTAGAACCTCCGGAGCAACATAGTATGCACTACCAACGATGTCATCGAGTTTTTCCTCTGCAAATCAACAATGTTTTAGTGTACATAGGTGAATGATGTAAAGAGACAGGGTCGAGTGACGTTGTACCTGGGCTAACAAAGTCTGATAATCCGAAATCTATGGCCTTTAATTCTGCGTCTTTGTCTTTTGAAGCAAATAAGAAGTTCTGATCGATAGGTTAGACATCTTTAGATGAGGGTCTAAAATTAAGATAGCAACATATGTTTGAGGTTTGTAATTTTGCCTCATGTTGAAAAAAACAATGGAGTTCATGTTGTGAGTTTAATCTTGTTTGGAAGAAGTTACGGTCTAGTGGCAAAACTTAATCATTTTTGTTGGTTGTGATTTTTATATTAATGTGCAAAAGTATTGACACATTCTGATTTTTATCGATGTACATGAGTACATCTCATGTTGATTTCAGTACGAGATGATCTAACCCGTGGTTGAATAGCAAACATGTTTACCTCAGGCTTTAAGTCCCGGTGAACCACGCCTTGAAGATGACAAAACGAAACAACAGTCAACATTTGTATCAATACGCTCTTTGCATCATCTTCCGGATATTTTCCGCCCCTGTACAAACATGAAACTACTTGTTTATACTCATAGAATTATTCCAATATTGAAACAAAACGATAGTAACTTAAACTGATTTTAAAGGTACAATAAATGCAGACCTTGAAAGTATTCTATCTAAAAGCACTCCTCCTTCACATAACCTGAAAAAAACTAGGATAATTTAACTAGTGTAGAACGAAAGGAGCGAAAAGATCAACAAAAATGGCATTTCCCAACAATTGAATAACATAGTGTATTTGACTTTTATTGTTTATAAGCAACTTCAAATAGATAGATAGAGCAGAGATGATTTATCAAAAAATGTTCGCACTTCTTACAATGTACAAGGTTTCTCATAAGAGTAATGGTTAGTTTGCAAATAAGGATCACGGATCAAGAAGGTCAATCACTAGACATACATATTCGGAAACATTAGGAAATAGAATAAACGTAAAGCCGCAATACTTACTCCATTACGAGATAGACATGGTCATGGTCCTCGTATGCATCATAAAAACTGATTAGGTTGTTATGTCCTGACAAAGCTCTTAGTATCTTCACCTCCCGTTTAACATCCTCAATGGCAATGGCTGTTGTCATCTGAGAAAATTGTATCAGCTTCCGTTTGGTTAGCGAAAGAGAGCTACTAGTATCATTTCTATGTTTCATACGTCTTGATTTCATATGGGAGCTAGCTACAAACATGATCATTTATGCACTTGTAGTCTAGTTCTTGTCATTTAATTGGAACTCAACATACTTTTGTTTTAAGGTGTCCACTACTAACATTCACAAGGGCATAGTGAAATCCTAGCAACACATAACAAGCTCTTTTATAACTAGAAATGAGATAAAGGATATTTGATGCTCATATATGCATAACAAAATATATAAGAAATCTAGATGAACAAATAAAAACAAACAAACCTGTGACTTAGAAATAATCTTGATGGCAACTTGTAGACCTTTAAGTTCACCTTTCCTGCACCTACCTTTACAAGTATGCCCGAAATGCCCTTTGCCAACCTCCTCCCCTATCTCATACTTATGCCGAATATGCTTCAAAAACCCAAAACTTTTATTCAACCTCTCCTCCCCATTATCCTTAGTCGTCCGTCTAGCCAAAACCGCTTTCATGTGTTGTGCCTTAGACAATGGCGCAAACGCCCTCCTAAACAGCCGTTTTGGTGATGGATTTGCCTTCTTACGGAACAAATAATAAGCAAAAAGTGATGATTTCTTTCCCAGCTCATTTTGGTTATTATTTTGTTGCTTGTATTTTTCTATGGCGTTTTCATTATTACTACGTTGAATTGTCACGGGAATGTCATTGTCTTTTCCAAATAAATTGTGTTTCGAGGTGCTAATACCCATTTGGGGGGTTTGAGATGATTCCCTTTTTACGCGAATCCTCCCCCCAAAGGGGACAAACGGATTATATTGGACGAAACCTTAGATGTTTCGGGACATTGAGATTTTAAATTCCAAAATTTTGTGTTTTATGCTTGATAGATATTGGAAAGAGGAGGGGATGAGGAAGATGAAAGTTTGTAAGAATAAGAATAAAAATCTTGATTAATTAGTTTGCAAAAATTAAAGTAAATTGGTGAAATAAAGGTGTTTAAATATCAACCATCTGTTGGTCCAAGGTGGACAACTAGTGCCTACGTGGCTGACAACTAGACTCCCTCTTTTTTTTTTTTTTTTTTTTTGAAATTTTATAAAAACAATACCACCAGTCCACCACCACTCCACCAGTGCAGAGTACCAATGGATATGTTATTTTTAATATTTGGGCTTAATGGGTCACATTAACACAGATTGTCAATTAGACCCATTTAGCATGGGCCAGTTTATTCCATGGTCGATGGTGTGGCACACGGTTATTTCTTAAACCCAAAATATCCATAATAATCATATACACTTTTATAACGTATAAAAATGAATACAACAAGCATGGCGGCAGCCGGCAGCGTTGCGGCCTAGCGGATTATTTTGTCATTGTATTTGGTTTATGATGATTTTTATAAAAAAATTCGAATAGCTAAAAGGTTATGAAATCTGAATCACATTTCGGATGAAAGTAATGCAAAGAAATGGGAAAATCATAACATAGTAGTAATAACAGTAGTCCTTTTAAACTCGATAGATAGTAGCAATAAGAGTGATTGATAGAAAATATTTACACAATAATGGCATTCAACCAAGTATTTGTCGTTTCGACCTGACCCATGAACTTGATGACGTAAGCTTCAAAGTGACCTATTTTGACCCGTTAACTGATATATGCCTTACTGCAGTTCTACATTTTTCAAAGGCAGAGTATTCTTCACAGCTCACATGCGGCATGTGGATATAATAACGAAGAAGGAAAACCTAAAACATAAAAACTTTGGGAATAATTCTAGCCTACATTATTGATCAGTATCATCATAATTCTAGCCTAAACCCGTGTCAACCAATTGCATCCTTTAAACTTAATTACCCCTGATGATAATTTATAAATAAGTGAAAAGAATATATGAGGTATAAAAAGCGAAGGCAAGTACTTACATGTTTTTTTTCATTTAAATGAGATCAAGGAACGGGATAATGTGTGGGGCATATGAAACCATTAGGCTTCATGTGGAGGAACTTTTCAGTTTTAGGGTTAATCTTGATGCTCATGGAAACTTGAACCTACAACAATTTATGTCAACAGTATTAATATTGCTATATACGTGGTCATTAAATCTTGTTCTTGAAGCAAAGTTATTTTTCTGACAAAAAACATTTAAATGTAACCGAAAGCGCTAACCTCATCATGGCTGGTCAAATAATCCTCCAAATGTTGTCACAACTCAGAATCCATATCTAATATGTAATTCTTAACAACATAAGCGCTCAAAGAAGGCGACTCAGAATCGTACCTGATAGGTAATTGCTTGGACTGTTTTTCAAAACATGCAGCTAAAACTATCTGAATCACAATAAGAATCCTTCCGAGATTCGTTAACAGAGGTAGTCGAACAACGCAACAATTATCTCGAATTTAAGATGGAAAAAATCAATAATTTAGCTGTTACTGCTTTTAGTCGACCTAAACTATCGTTCCAAAGTCTAAACATCCAATAAGGAAATTAGACAGTACAATATACCTGGCTAGAAGTGGATTAAAGGTGTTCTTAGGACCTGCCGAGCTCCTCATTAGCTATCATTCTTTTCATCTTCTGTGCCTGCATTTCAAACTTTTAATTAAACTGATCAGCAGCTACAGATAACACATTTTAACTGCAATTTCGAAAACATAAATTTAGCTATCCAAATTTAAGCCCATAAAATAAGCTATTCCAAATTTAGCTATCCTTCATTTGTATATTTACCTCTAGTAATTAGTAAAATGATTGAAAATGAGTAATGAAATTACCTCGACTAATCGAACGTGTAGGCCTATTACTTCCATGTCAAGTGGTAGGACATGTTGCAGTTTGTGTTGATATACCTAAAATGATCATTAAATCAGTATATGGTAATATGAAATTCGAGTAAATGTGATTTGAAATAACTGAGCAAATCACCTAGACTGATTGAACGTCTAGGGCTATTATTTTCATCTAACGCGCTGGAACCGGACTTGTTGTGTGGCCATATCTAAAATGATAACAACAAACAGAAAATTAGTAGATGGTATTATGCAACTCGAATAATGTTTCAAAATAAGTAATCAAATTACCTCGAGTAAGCGAATGCGCAGACCTGCTATTTTTATGCAAAGTGCCGGGGCATGTTGCCGTTTGTGTGACCACACCTTGAATGACAATGACAATAACAATCACAAAATTAGTATACGTTAATCCCAAGTTCGAATAGATGTGATAAGAAATAAATCAATAAGTGATCAAATTGTCAGAAATAACTCAATAAGTGATCAAATTATCTCGACTGACAATAAGAATCACAAAATTAGCAATACAGATTAACATATGTAACCGATCCATGATTCAGTCAAAAGGTGGAATATTCTTCTTATTTAAATGGATTAACAGATATGCGTGCAAGAAAAAGAACTACAAATGAATTATGAGACTCAAAATAACATACAACATCATACATGACTATTAGTTTAAGTTGTGATCTATAGGTTATGTAGGTTCATGCGTATACGAAACCATTTATATAGCCAAGGATCGGAACCTAAGTTCATTGAATCTGGTTTTATTTTGCTTAATCGGCAACTCCTATCGTGGTTGCTGGTGTTTTGACATAGAAGAAATCCCTGTAGATTTAATACAAAGGTAAACCGTAAACATACCATCGAACAAAAAATTAATAAACGAAGCAGCTATGAGTTGCAGACGAACGTAGTACCTGATGAGACAAAGCCACATGGACTAACACTGGTCATCGAAGACTACCCGTATGCCAATGATGGATTAGTTATTTGATCTGCAATTCAGTAGCTGGTTCATGTATATGTAAATCATTACTATACTGATAAACATGTTATTGTTTATGACACCGAACTTCAATCATGGTATTGTGAATCAGTAAAACTTACCGAGATAGTGAACATTCTGATATGGACTTCATCAGCACAACATATTGCACTTAATCATTTTTTTTTTAATTTGAAACATGAAAAAATGCAATCACTTAAGATCTTTGAATGATCAGTTTTACCTAAAACAATTTTGAGGTATGTTTCTTTAACCCGACATGTTGGAGATTTGAAAGGTCAAAGCGGCACAGTTTACCTAAAAAAAATTTAGTCAAAATCTTTACCCTTTTGTAAGGTAAAATCTTTTTAACGCACTTCAATTTCATGACTAAACCGCTTTGATTTCTCATACCGATTTCCTAAATAATGCTAATAAATCATAAAAAAAACAGTCTTTAATCTTTTATATCAAATCAATAATTGAG
The DNA here is from genome assembly GCA_014162995.1 of Artemisia annua. Classification (NCBI taxonomy): domain Eukaryota; kingdom Viridiplantae; phylum Streptophyta; class Magnoliopsida; order Asterales; family Asteraceae; genus Artemisia; species Artemisia annua. The sequence continues at coordinate 31,792 of LBNU01010118.1, forward strand.
TTTAATTTTGTTTATTCGGCATACCCGGTTCACAAAAGCCTATGTTAATCCACACAAAAAAAACCCTAAGATATATAAAACCCTTAAACAATATCACACTATAATCCATAAATTCAACATAAAGTACATATAAACAAACCTGCAAAGAAGATGGGTCTGTTTCTTCATGCGGCTTCATCCTCGACAAATTAGTAATGACTCATTTCTTTTTCCCCATTGACTCCTCCCAAACTAACCAGTCAACCAGGTGTGGTCAACAAGTCAAATCTGAGAGAGGAGAGATCAATTTATGATCCGGTGTAAGCACAGTGTATTCCCGGGTCGTTATGTCCCGACGAGATTGAAATTGTATTTTGGGAAACGTTTGAGGGATTCAGTGATTGGGAAAGTAACCAGATAATGATTGGGATTGATTACACTAAGCAGATATAAATGAAAATGAGACAAATAAGCAATATTAACAATAACTGAAAATCAGATAGACTTAAAACGTAATTAAGATTAAATAAACGTAAACGCGTATTGGGAAAAGTGAAAATTAAGCAAAAATAAACTAGAGGGGGTGAAAATGACTTTTTTACAAACTTAATATTTAAAGAAAATTTAAAAAAAAAAGAAAATTATTTTTTTGATTATTTAATTATTTAATATTAATTATTAATTAAAAACTATTTAATTACTTATTTAAACTAATTTAAATTACTAATAATACTAGAATGACTTAGATAATTATGAAATTTTTTTATAAAACTAATTAACCATTACAGGAATCCTACAAAATTATAAAAAGTTTATAATAATTATAATTAAACTATTTTACTAATTATTTACTTAATTACAAATTAAAAGCTAATTAAACTAAATTAATTAAGAAAAATAGCAAATTAACAGTAACAATTATGAAACTATTTTCTAAAAATACTTCATAATTTATAAAAGCTAGGAAAAATGTAAAAAAGTGCCAGAGATTAAAAATGGACAGTAAAGCATTTTATTTTTGATTTTTTAATTAAAACTAATTAAACTAATATTAATTATTATAAATACTAAATGAAAAGAGATAATTATGAAAAATTTTATACAAATACTATAAGATAACAAGAACTTAAGAAAAATATAAAATTAGGAAATGTTTTTTGAAAAAGCAAAAAAATAAGCCAAATTTACCACTGAAAATAAGAAACTTTTGTGTAGACAACTCTTTTGGAACTAAAAAATAAGCAGTTTGTGAGCTTATGTTCTCAACAGTGAGTTTTTTTAGTTTGAAAATGGATTTTTAGATAAGAAAAAGCTGTGAATAAGCTACACTAATGAGCTCTAAGGTGGATTAAGCTGATTACAATGAATATGAACACAAATTAAGCTGGAACAAATAGACAAGCTCACTGGATAAGCCAATAAGCACAATTAAGCAAAATCTAAATCCTATCAACCTATGCAGTCCAAGAGGGCAACTGCATGCCTAAGTGGGGCCCACAAATAAGCTCAGGGGTCCAAAAGGATGCTTGAACCAACAAGCTGACCTGGAAGGCTTTCCAATAAGCCAAGACTCAGGCCCAGGGGTTCACAAATAAGCTTATAAGAAGCTTCTGAAAAAGCTTATAAACACTGAATGGGTCAATGCATGCAATAAAATGGGACAAGATACAAAGGACTAAACAACTTAACAAATAAGCTTGCAAGTACAAAATAAGCTCTGACCCTTTGAGCTAGATAGATTAGCTTCTCAAAAAGCCAAATCACTCAAGTTCAAGTCCACTGGAGAGCTTATAAAGGGCTAATGAAACAAGCTTAACTACACTGATGAATCAGTGTAGTCAGTGAAATGAAGGAACATTGATGAGCATGATAAGCACAATAGCACATAAAAAGAATATGCAGAGATAGCTAGCCAGAAGGGCTTCTCAAAACAATAAATGGCTTAAACTAACATGCACTAGAGAACAAGAACAGAGCTTATGAAAAGAGCTTGAGAACTCAACACCCCTGTCACAGGGGAGGTTTTCAGAAAATGGGCTAAAAGAAAGCTAAAAATAAGCAGTAAAGAAAAATCTAAAAAATAAATAAAAATATGGATTAAGAAGCTGAGCTTCCAAAGTTTAAACACCCAAAAGCTCAGATCCAAAGGATTAAGCATGAAGCCATGAAAAATCCCACCATTTTTTTGAAAACTGACCAACTTGATATTTTTGACTTTTTAATGAAATGAGCTAAGTTGACTTTTACCAATTTCTAGTGATTACCAATGACTGATTATGCTATATTATGATATATTAAGATGATTTTAAGCTAAAATAACAATTAATGAATTGATATGAAAGATCATGGATTCAAAAATCCCAACAGTTAACTGCAAGGATGGAATCAAAGGTGATTTTGACTTTTTTTCTAAAGAAGACTTGGTTTTTATGATTTGACTGAGGTATTATAACCTAAAGTGAATTACCACAACTAAAAACAACAACAAAAACTCACAGGAACATACAGAGTTCAGCAATACCAAACACACCTTAATAAAGACTAATTTGAGATTTTCAAAGCAAACCACTTACTTAACCTATGTTACTGGATCACAGGGGTATATAATGATGAAATGAACTTGTTTGAGCATAAAAACACAGATTATGACAACCAATACACACAACTCAAGATTATACAATATTGACTGTGAATAGTGAAATCTAAGCAACTATGAATCCTAATGAACAAGTATGCAATGTTAAACAATAATCCAACTAGGACATACCAAATAAGCATAAAAGCACTGAAATAAGCAACAATAAGCAGATGAACAGTAAAATCTTAAAATTACACTAAATTAACTAAAAATTGAAATTTGAAACTTACAAAAGACCTTTGCTCAAAACAAGGCCAAATTTGCTCGAGGAGCTACTCTACAAGCTCCTAGCTTATCAGAGATAAGCTAGGTATAAGTCCTTCTTGCTATTCCAATACTAGCAACTTCCAAAGCTTTCCAATCAAATGCAAAGGTACCTTGTGACTATTTTTGTTTCTGTTTTTTTTTCTTTTTATGTTTATTTATGAATTTTAATAACCTAAGTGAGCTTATGAAATAGTAAAGCTAGGTTTAGAACATAATTAAAGCTTAAAAAAGGAAACTTCAAATTGAAATGCAAATATTGAATGGGAACTGAAATTCTTGAAATTTTGATTAGATAAAGATCAAATTACATTACTAGAACTGATTACAAGCTATTTGAAGTACTTTTAACAACTAAGGACTATTTTAACACTAATTCGACATAAACTACTTGACTAAAAACTACACACTTCTTCTCTTGCTTCCTTCTTCCATTTATAGTGACAAATTGGGTCTTGTGGGTCCCACTTGAGCCTTCCCAGCAATAAACTCAACCCTTGGATGTGCAGAAGTGATCCTAGCCCTCCAATTAGTTTCGGCGGAAAAATTGGTTTAATACCAATTGGCACTGATAACTTGCAAGGGGTGGGGGTGCATTTATTGTGGCTTGTTTTGTTAGGTGAAGGTGGTGGAGTGGGTGGTGGAAGTGACTGGCAAGTGGGAATGGTGGGGGTGAATACCAGGGGTGGTATTGCAGTGGTATAGAGGAGGGAGATGGGTGGTTTTGACTATTTGACCGAGGGGAGTATATACGGGGTGTGTTTTGAATTGGTTTTGGGCCTGGGAAGAGTTGGGCCTTGTGGTTTTGGACTTAAGGAGTAATAAGGGTGGGTTAGTATTAGTGGGTTTGTGTTTGTTTTGGGTTGGATTAAATAACAAGGTCCGGTTTGGTTTGCTAGAAATCACAAGGACCAAAAGTGTATAAACTAAAAAGTTGAGGGCCTGATTTGTAACTTTCCCAAAGTTGTCACAAGGGTGAATTTGACCAAGTATGAATAGTACAAGGACCATGAATGATTATTTTCCAAAATTAACACCCAGGGACTATTCTTGCCAATTCTAAAAGTGTAAGGACCAAACTTGTAAATTCTTCAAACTTTTCACCCAGGGACTAATCTTGACAACTTGTGAATTCCCAAGGACCTTAGTTGATTTTTCATCCAAAATAAATGCTCAGGGACTGATTCTGTCAATTTCTGAAAGTTGAGGAACCATTTCTGCCAGTTTTGCAAACTTTTGCTCCAAGGATTATTTCTGACATTTTGTGATTCCCCAAGGTTTGTTTTGACAATATGAGCTCAAAAGTGGTAATTTGCTTCCCCGGCTCTGGCTTTTGACACGTTTTCCAAACTCGTGCTCGTTTTTGTCCTTTTTGGCCTGATTTGTGCCAATTTCTGAAATATCTGTTCCTGCATGATCACAAACACAAAAACACAATATCTTTGGCATTTATGGTTAGTTTGTGTCTGTTTTGGTCTTAATTTGGCAAAGAAAATATGTGTGAATAAGCACACATCAAAATCCCCAGACTAAGGTATTGTCGTGTCCTCACGCAATGTGATCAATTCACGCTTTTGAGATAAATAATTTCATAACTCTTTTTACTAACGTTGAAGAAGTAGCAAGATGTTCAAAAGAAATTGCAAAATCATTTATTCCCAAAAACGCCCCGTTTATCCATTTTATTATCTACACTAACTGTTTATGTACTTTTTACTTATTATGTGACGGGATGTTGACTTTCATAATTTTTCAATAACGTTTAGGGTCACAGAGTAGGAAACACAACTCATAGAAAAGTGTCCATACGGATAGAATTCATCGTCCCTGATTTTTCACGAGTTCCCAAACTAAGCATAAAAACGAGATCACAGCTTAAATACAAGTTAGATGCCAACACTACTCATGGAAGTTACTTGTTTAAATAACCTCTTCTTGCTCCCATTTTCCTATTTTCCTCTATTTATTTTATTTTTGGTGAGAGATGAATTTCTTCATATTTTCTCGTTTTGATAATTTTTAGTCTGATAAAGATACTAAGTTAAGACGCTAAGTAGTTTTCTATCTTTTCTCGAGAATCGCTGTTTTGAAAATGAGGTCCACATCAAGGAATTGGGATACATACACACTTATAGACATCAGTTGTGGAGAAATACGCGTGCACCTCTCGTGTCTGGTCTAGGACCATGCACAAGCACCTCACGCGCCATCAACTTGTCTAATAACTGAGCACTAATCATTTATTCACCATTTTTTTGAGATACTTTCCATACACAACGGAGCTTTCACGGGGTATTTCCACTCTTAGACGTTCCTGAAATGAGGATCCAAGGTGTTTAGACCAAGACCTCACACATTCCCGACAAGAGGTTCAAAGCCCCGATCTAGAACTTAACATAACATTATTCAACTTTATTACGCGACCTTAATGTGTACCCGATTTTTAAAACAAGGATTCTCTTAAGAAGATAAAGAACTAAGTTTCGTCAAAACATAATGTCTTTAATTATTCTTTACAGATATGGGGTGAGACAATTTTGTGGGAGCAAAAAGCCACAAGTACCTACGATGAGCTCTAAAGAGAACCAACTACTCCACGTTTAGCATCTAATTTCTAAATAAACTCTATCTCAGTAGATCGCTGGCGCGAGTCTTCGATGCTTCAACTATCGGATGGTCACTAGTGCACTTCATGGATCGCTAGCGCGTTATTTGCATAACGGATGGTCACCAAGCTACACACTAGATCACTAGCGCGTTAGTCAATAAATCTAATACTCGGATGGTCACTACATTATTGATGCTTAACCAAATGAGTTAAGGGAGCAAGCTAGGGCTCAACACGCCCGGCCAAGTCAAAATTCTATTCCTACTCTACCCAGCGGAAAGTCAAACAAAGTATCAAAACTTATTATATTTTTGCAAAAATTTTCAAATTTTTTCATTTTTTTGTACTTTTTTTGATGAATTTTTTCAATTTTTTAGATTTTTCGAGAAAAACGTGGTTGCATGAGTAAACGACACATGAAAAGTGCATGACAAATCAAATCGAAGATACCCCCCAGACTAAAGTTAAACATTGTCCTCAATGTTTCAAAGGTGAGGGTTATCCTACGTTGTATCTAAGGCCGTTTATTAATTATGCCAAAAGATAACGTTAGTCAATAAGATTAAGGATATCAGAACAACGAAGAATGAGACTCGAGTGGAGTAAGGACAAAATACGAGCACGAGAGCCTTCATGCTTCGGGAAAAATACATGTATAAACACAACAACCATACAAAAGATGCAGAAGAGGTTGCCCCCTTCTCGTCACTTATTAGAAAATAGGAAGAAGACAGAGACATGGGTGAAAACCCATGTTGTTGCTAATGTTTTTGTTCACCGAGTCACTAGCTTGACTCGATCCCCGCATTCATTGGTTCATGGGGAAAGTTTGGAGATCTGGGACAACCATGGGTGGTATGTCCCCTCCGAAGTAATGCTTCAACCTATGACCATTCACCTTAAAGTTGGGACCATCGGGTTGAGATAATTCAACGGTTCCGTAAGGGAATACTTTGGTAACAGTGAAAGGCCCAGACCAACGGGTTTTGAATTTGCCCGAGAAAATTTTCAATCTAGAATTGAAAAGAAGGACTCGATCACCAACGTTGAAAACGCGGTTCTTAATCTTGGAGTCATGAATCTTCTTTGTCTTTTCCTTGTAGATCAAAGAGTTCTCGTATGCCTGATCACGAAGTTCATTTAATTCATTCAGCTGAACCTTTCGGTGATCACCCGCTGCCTGAAGGTCGAAGTTAGCATGTTTCAAGGCCCAGTAGGCTTTGTGCTCAAGCTCAATCGGTAAATGACACGCCTTTCTGTACACAAGCTTGTAGGGAGTACACCTGATGGGTGTTTTGTAAGCTGTACGGAAGGCCCAAAGTGCATCATCTAGTTTATCCGACCAAGATGCACGGTTTTCACCTACGGTCCTTTCTAGAATCCTTTTAATACCATGGAAACTTCCACTTGCCCACTTGTTTGGGGGTGATATGCGGTGGAAAGACGGTGAGTGACACCGTACTTCAGCATGACTTTTGCGAATTGATCATTGCAAAAGTGCGTACCGCGATCACTGATGATGGCACGTGGAGTTCCGAACCTAGCAAAAAGAGACTTCAAAAACTTCACAACAACTCGGGCATCGTTGGTGGGTAAAGCTTTAGCTTCAACCCATTTTGACAAGTAGTCAACAGCCACGAGTATGTATTTGTTTTCTCGAGATGAAACAAATGGCCCCATAAAGTCAATGCCCCAGACGTCAAAAATTTCACAGACTTGGATAGCATTTTGTGGCATCTCATCCTTCTTTGAAATATTCCCATGACGCTGACAAGCGTCACAAGTTTTGACAAAGTCATGAGCATCTTTGTAGATTGTGAGCCAGTAGAAACCGGAGTCAAACACCTTCTTGGCGGTGTAATTTGGGCCATGATGTCCCCCCGTGGGTCCACCATGACAAGCTTTAAGAATATCCATGGCTTCTTGGCCATGAACACACCGCCGGATGACTTGATCCGCACAGATTTTGAATAAGTAGGGGTCGTCCCAGAAGTAATGTTTAACATCTTTGAAGAACTTATTCTTCTGTTGAGACGACATCCCTTTCACAACAAAGTTACCCGCATGGTAGTTTGCAAAGTCGGCAAACCATGGGGTAGCAGAATCACCACGAATAGAAACCGCATTGAGTGTCTCGAGAGGAAATGTTTCATTTATTTCCTTTTTCTCGAATACATCTTGGTAAGGGTTTTCTAATCGGGACAAATGATCAGCTGCTAGGTTCTCAGCTCCTTTTTTTTTATCACGGATGATGATATCAAATTCTTGCAGGAGGAGAACCCATCGGAGCAATCTCGGCTTTGCATCTTGTTTGGCAAAGAGATATTTCAGATCCGAGTGATCCGTATACACTATGCATTTAGTCAAGATCAAGTACGGCCGAAATTTCTCAAAAGCATACACCACGGCTAATAACTCTTTTTCCGTTGTGGTGTAATGAGTCTGAGCCTCAGTCATAGTTTTACTTGCATAATGTATGGGCTGGAAATGTTTTGTTTTTCGTTGCCCCAAGACCGCACCTATAGCAAAATCACTTGCATCGCACATGAGTTCAAAAGGTAGGTCCCAATCGGGGGCAACTAGGATGGGTGCTTCGGTAAGCTTTTTCTTCAGAGTTTGAAAAGCTTCGATGCACTCGGGAGAGAAGATGAAAGGAGCATCTTTCTCAAGAAGATGAGTCATGGGCCGGGCGATTTTAGAAAAATCTTGTATGAATCTACGATAGAATCCGGCATGACCAAGGAAACTCCTGACGCCTTTGACAGTGGTGGGATGAGGCAGCGTGGCAATAACATCAACTTTTGCTCTGTCAACCTCAATCCCGTTCTTAGAAATCTTATGGCCAAGGACAATGCCCTCTTTGACCATAAAATGTCTCTTCTCCCAATTTAGACAAAGATTGGTGTCTTTACACCGTTTTAGCATGTTTTCTAAATGGGAGAGACATGATTGGAACGAGTCCCCAATGACCGAGAAATCATCCATAAAGACCTCCATAGTTTTCCCGATCATGTCGTGGAATATGGCCATCATACACCTTTGGAACGTGCCAGGAGAATTACATAAGCCGAAAGGCATACGTCGGTAGGCAAAATTCCATAAGGGCATGTAAAGGTGGTCTTTTCTTGATCATGCGGATCAATGGGAATCTGAAAGTAACCCGAGAAACCGTCTAGGAAACAATAGTACTCGTTTCCCGCTAATCTCTCGAGCATTTGGTCCATGAAGGGTAGAGGAAAATGGTCTTTACGGGTAGCGTCATTTAACTTTCGATAGTCAATGCACACTCGCCATCCCGTAACCAATCGAGTTGGAACCAACTCGTTTTCATCATTTGTGACAACGGTAATGCCACCCTTTTTTGGAACACAGTGAATGGGACTCACCCAAGGACTATCAGAGATAGGGTAAATCAATCCGGCATCAAGAAGTTTGAGAACCTCTTGCTTGATAACCTCGTGAATTTTAGGATTAACCCTCCTTTGTTGTTGAACTGCTGGTTTAAAGTCATCCTCCATTAAAATCTTGTGTGTACAAAATTCTGGGTTAATACCCTTGATGTCGAAGAGTTTCCAAGAAATGGCTTGCTTGTGTGACTTTAAAACCTTTATAAGAGCAGTCTTTTCCTCATCACTTAAGTCTTTTGCAATTATGACGGGTAATTTATCACCACCCTCCAAAAATGCGTATTTGAGATGAGGTGGTAAGTCCTTAAGTTCGACCTCAGGAAATTCATCAGTTTTCTCAACATATTTGATTTCCTCATTATGAAGTTTTTGTGGAAGAACAGGAGGAGGAGAGGGATCTTCATTCAACAGCTTCTCAAGGAGAAGGATATCCCTTTCCGAGTCAATCTCTTGGTTATCAATCCCCTCGGGAATCGAATCACTTTTGAGAAAGGCCTCTATTTCCTCTAAGATGAAATCACTTCCCTCAAACGGAGTGAGATAAGGAGAAGAATTAGCGATTATAGGTTGAGAAGAGGGAGTGGGATTGCCACTCGGAGAATTATCGGTGAAACCAAGAATTTCTTGAGAATACTCTTCCGAAGCAACATCGATGACATCGATTCTGTTAATTTCCGCTGAGTCATAATTGGAAGAGTACCTCGAAGTTTGATCAAGGTTGAATGTGATTGCTTCATTACCAACACGTAGAGTGATTTCTTCATCAAATACATCGATCAAAGCACGACCCGTTCTTAGGAATCCCCTCCCTAAAATGAGAGGAACCCTTGGATCTGCATCGAAATCAACAATCACGAAATCCGCAGGAAAATGGAACTTTCCTACTTTCACAAACACATCCTCAGCAATGCCGAGATTCATGCATGTAGGAGTGAGTTCAGGAAGAGAGTGTTTCTTCCAGACTGAGTGAGGCATCAGGTTGATGCTTGCACCAAGATCGGCCAGGGCAAAACATTCAACCATCCCCGGGAAAATGCAAGGAATGAGGAATTTCCCGGGATCTCCCAGCTTTTCGGGAAGCTGTTTTAACAGAACTGCAGAGCAGTTTTCATTTAACGGAGTTTTTGCCATCTCAAAGAGTTTTTCCTTGTTGCTTAACAAGTTCTTGATTGTTGATGCAAATTTGGGCATCAGAAGAAGAGCACCCGCAAAGCTTATATCAAAATGTAAGTCTTGAAAAATTTGGAAGAATTTTTCCATTTGATGACTAGCCTTTTCACGGAGCTTTTGATTGTTTAAACGTGAAGGATAAGGAATGGAAGGTTTAGGGTTGGGTTTTTCAACGGGAGCTACTGGAGGTTCAAAAACAACTCCAGGTTTGGTTTTGGGTTTCGGGACAACTTGAGGGTGGACGTCGTCGGTACCTCCGTTATTAGTAGGAAGTACCGTGTCCGTAGTGACCTCAGGTTCACGTTCCGCTACCTTGGGAGGAAGAGAAGAAGAGGTAGAAGGAATCGTGGGTCCATTATATGAAACTCCACTTCGGGTGGTGATCGCCTTAACATCGCCCCTCGGGTTAGCGACCGTGTTGCTAGGAAGTGTACCTGAGCCCGAGGGTCGATCATTTAAAGACTTCTTAAGTTCAGAGATTTGGCTGACCAATAACCGATTTATTTCCTCTTGTGATTTCATGAATTGTTTCAACAACTCATCGGAGGAAGATTGGGGTTGAACAACGTTTTGATTTTGGTTAGGAAAATTTTGAGCACGGTTGTTTTGAAAATTTCCTTGATGTTGGTTGTTATTACCCTGAAAATTATTTCCCTGATGAAAATTTCCCTGATTATGAAAATTACCCTGATTACCATAAACTTGATTTCTTTGAAAATTTCCTTGGTTTTGAAAACCCTGATTTTGACCGGAATTGAAATTCCCTTGGTTTTGGAAACCTTGGTTCATTCGATTTTGGTTCTGATTTTGATTGAAATTTTGGTTCCGGTTTTGAGCATTTTGGTTTTGAGATTGATTGAAACCGGGAGGTCCAAGATAATTGTTGGAACGATAGCTTAAGAGATTACGGTCCCCCTGTGGTTGGTAAGAGTTACCCCCCGCATTGTAGGAACCTTGAGCAGCATATACGTTCTCATGAGCGAAGCCACTGGTGGCTGGGCATTTAGTATATGGATGTGGACCACCACATGTTTCACAACTTTGACTGACAGCTCTAACTTGATGATTTTGATTCGTCTGATGCATCCGTAGAATCGCAGTGGACAAATCATCGAGCTTTTTGGTGAGAGCAGCCATTTCATTCGAGGCTGGAGTGACAGATTTACATGAATCATTCCTCTCAGCTGAGGAATCCCAAAAATTGTGGTGGGCAGTCATATTTTCAATAAGATCGTAGTACTCTTCGGGGGTCCTTTTCATGAAGGTCCCACCAGCAGCAGCGTTGATCGTGTCATGATGACGAAGTGTCAACCCATTATAGAAGGTATCTATGATGGTGACAAGAAGCATGTTGTGATTAGGACAACGATCGATTGCAAGCTTATAGCGTTCCCATGCCTCAAATAAGGACTCGTCGGGACGCTGTCTGAAGTTGCTAATATCATTTCTCAATTTTGTTACCATGGATGGTGGAAAATATTTTGCTAAAAACTTGGTAACCATTTCATTAAAAGTGTGGATCGAATGCTTCGGGAGACGATCAAACCAGGCAGTAGCATGATGAGTGAGAGAATATGGGAAGAGATATAAGCGAAGGCCGTCTTCGGTGACACCATTCTGCTTCATACTCTGGGTAACGGTTAAAAATTTATCGAAATGCTTGTTTGCATTGTCACCGGGTAAACCGTGGAACTGGCACGAATTCTGGACTTGCTGGATCATGTGGTGCTTGAGTCCAAAATCTGTGGCTTCAATAGTGAGTGGTGCAATGGGTCCTCCCCTCCCTTGCATGGTGGGCTGACACAACTCCTCCATCGTTCGGAGATCGGGAGCTGCCTCATCCTTGGGAGGGGGTGGTGGTGGTGGTGGGGGCTCGTCGTCCATTATGACGGGTTTCGTCTCTTCGACAATAGTATATAATTAAGTTATGCTTCTTTGACGATTACGCCTTGTTTGGGAACGAGTGCGCATGCACTAAAAACAATCACAATTAAAACGAGACCGAGGCAAAAAAAACAGAGAACTTAAACCAATAATCACAATATGAATGGCTTCTTTGAAAAAGGTACACCAATTCACAAGGATACAAAGGCAAGTTTTAATCTTTAGTTTGGGAACTTATTAATGGTCATACCCCCAGTTTGAAAGGTCAAAGCGGCACAGTTTACCTAAAACAATTTTAGTCAAAATCTTTACCCTTTTGTAAGGTAAAATCTTTTTAACCCACTTCAATTTCATGACTAACCGCTCTGATTTCTCATACCGATTTCCTAAATAATGCTAATAAATCATAAAAAAAACAGTCTTTAATCTTTTATATCAAATCAATAATTGAGTTTAATTTTGTTTATTCGGCATACCCGGTTCACAAAAGCCTATGTTAATCCACACAAAAAAAAACCCTAAGATATATAACACCCTTAAACAATATCACACTATAATCCATAAATTCAACATAAAGTACATATAAACAAACCTGCAAAGAAGATGGGTCTGTTTCTTCATGCGGCTTCATCCTCGACAAATTAGTAATGACTCATTTCTTTTTCCCCATTGACTCCTCCCAAACTAACCAGTCAACCAGGTGTGGTCAACAAGTCAAATCTGAGAGAGGAGATATCAATTTATGATCCGGTGTAAGCACAGTGTATTCCCGGGTCGTTATGTCCCGACGAGATTGAAATTGTATTTTGGGAAACGTTTGAGGGATTCAGTGATTGGGAAAGTAACCAGATAATGATTGGGATTGATTACACTAAGCAGATATAAATGAAAATGAGACAAATAAGCAATATTAACAATAACTGAAAATCAGATAAACCTAAAACGTAATTAAGATTAAATAAACGTAAACGCGTACTGGGAAAAGTGAAAATTAAGCAAAAATAAACTAGAGGGGGTGAAAATGACTTTTTTACAAACTTAATATTAAAAGAAAATTTTATAAAAAAGAAAATTATTTTTTTGATTATTTAATTATTTAATATTAATTATTAATTAAAAACTATTTAATTACTTATTTAAACTAATTTAAATTACTAATAATACTAGAATGACTTAGATAATTATGAAATTTTTTTATAAAACTAATTAACCATTACAGGAATCCTAAAAAATTATAAAAAGTTTATAAAAATTATAATTAGACTATTTTACTAATTATTTACTTAATTACTAATTAAAAGCTAATTAAACTAAATTAATTAAGAAAAATAGCAAATGAACAGTAACAATTATGAAACTATTTTCTAAAAATACTTTATAATTTATAAAATCTAGGAAAAATGTAAAAACGTGCCAGAGATTAAAAATGAACAGTAAAGGATTTTATTTTTGATTTTTTAATTAAAACTAATTAAACAAATATTAATTATTATAAATAATAAATGAAAAGAGATAATTATGAAAATTTTTATATAAATACTATAAGATAACAGGAACTTAAGAAAAATATAAAATTTAGAAATGCTTTTTGAAAAAGCAGAAAAATAAGCCAAATTGGCTTAAATAGAAGTTATCACTTTTTTAAAAGTGATGATTTTATGATTTTTATTTTACAAAACTAATTTACCACTGAAAATAAGAAACTTTTGTGAAGACAACTCTTTTGGAACTCAAAAATAAGCAGTTTGTGAGCTTATGTTCTCAACAGTGAGTTTTTTTAGTTTGAAAATGGATTTTTGAATATGAAAAAGCTGTGAATAAGCTACACTAATGAGCTCTAAGGTGGATTAAGCTGATTACAATGAATATGAACACAAATTAAGCTGGAACAAATAGACAAGCTCACTGGATAAGCCAATAAGCACAATTAAGCAAAATCTACTATCAACCTATGCAGTCCAAGAGGGCAACTGCATGCCTAAGTGGGGCCCACAAATAAGCTCAGGGGTCCAAAAGGATGCTTGAACCAACAAGCTGACCTGGAAGGCTTTCCAATAAGCCAAGACTCAGGCCTAGGGGTTCACAAATAAGCTTATGAGAAGCTTCTGAAAAAGCTTATAAACACTGAATGGGTCAATGCATGCAGTAAAATGGGACAAGATACAAAGGACTAAACAACTTAACAAATAAGCTTGCAAGTACAAAATAAGCTCTGACCCTTTGAGCTAGATAGATTAGCTTCTCAAGAAGCCAAATCACTCAAGTTCAAGTCCACTGGAGAGCTTATAAAGGGCTAATGAAACAAGCTTAACTACACTGATGAATCAGTGTAGTCAGTGAAATGAAGGAACATTGATGAGCATGATAAGCAGTGTAAATAAGCACAATAGCACATAAAAAGAATATGCAGAGATAGCTAGCCAGAAGGGCTTCTCAAAACAATAAATGGCTTAAACTAACATGCACTAGAGAACAAGAACAGAGCTTATGAAAAGAGCTTGAGAACTCAACACTCCTGTCACAGGGGAGGTTTTCAGAAAATGGGCTAAAAGAAAGCTAAAAATAAGCAGTAAAGAAAAATCTAAAAAATAAATAAAAATATGGATTAAGAAGCTGAGCTTCCAAAGTTTAAACACCCAAAAGCTCAGATCCAAAGGATTAAGCATGAAGCCATGAAAAATCCCACCATTTTTTTGAAAACTGACCAACTTGATATTTTTGACTTTTTAATGAAATGAGCTAAGTTGACTTTTACCAATTTCTAGTGATCACCAATGACTGATTATGCTATATTATGATATATTAAGATGATTTTAAGCTAAAATAACAATTAATGAATTGATATGAAAGATCATGGATTCAAAAATCCCAACAGTTAACTGCAAGGATGGAATCAAAGGTGATTTTGACTTTTTTTCTAAAGAAGACTTGGTTTTTATGATTTGACTGAGGTATTATAACCTAAAGTGAATTACCACAACTAAAAACAACAACAAAAACTCACAGGAACATACAGAGTTCAGCAATACCAAACACACCTTAATAAAGACTAATTTGAGATTTTCAAAGCAAACCACTTACTTAACCTATGTTACTGGATCACAGGGGTATATAATGATGAAATNTGTAGGGACCAAACTTGTAAATTCTTCAAACTTTTCACCCAGGGACTAATCTTGACAACTTGTGAATTCCCAAGGACCTTTGTTGATTTTTCATCCAAAATAAATGCTCAGGGACTTATTCTGTCAATTTCTGAAAGTTGAGGGACCATTTCTGCCAGTTTTGTAAACTTTTACTCCAAGGACTATTTCTGACATTTTGTGATTCCCCAAGGTGTGTTTTGACAATCTGAGCTCAAAATTTGTAATTTGCTTCCCCAGCTCTGGCTTTTGACACGTTTTCCAAACTCGTGCTCGTTTTTGTCCTTTTTGGCCTGATTTGTGCCAATTTCTGAAATATCCGTTCCTGCACGATCACAAACACAAAAACACAATATCTTTGGCATTTATGGTTAGTTTGTGTCTGTTTTGGTCTTAATTTGGCAAAGAAAAGATGTGTGAATAAGCACACATCACCCATCTTGAAATCCTTATGATGCTGCCAGTTGTATGGTTCTAGTTCTAGAGTTTGAAGGTGCCATCTTGAAATCCCCAACTGGATAGTGACCATTCTTATGTATGGATAAGCGAATGTGTGAGAATGGTGTGCCTGATGCGTGTAGCGGTGGTTAGGTGTGTGTGGGTGTGTGTGGAAAACTCTGGAAGAACGATATGATAAAAACTACTATAAAACTTATTGGATCGGGCGAGGTATAAAGACCAGGGAATTGGGCTTTGGTAGCCCGCTTATTTTTGGCGGGTAACCCGCTACAAGAAACGACGTAGTTTCTTATGGGTTTTAATATATATATATATATATAATTTATGAGAAAAGTTCATTTATGGACTAAGTTTTTGTTACATACTAATTTCCATCATGCATTTAATTTAATCTAATGGTAGAGATTAATCTAAGATTTATTATATTCAGCCTGAGTCCTTTTTTTTTTCTTGTATTTTTCTTGACTTTCTTATTTATTCTCATTTTTTTGTTTTTTCTTAATTCACGATATTTTTTTAAATTCACGCTTTTTTTTCGCTTTCATACGTTTTCGTCTGTTTTCATACGTTTCCGTCTGTTTTCATATGTTTTCATATGTTTTCATCCATTTTCATACGTTTTCGACTGTTTTCAGACATCCTTATATTTTTTCGTCCGTTTTCCTACATTTTAATCCATTTTCATACGTTTCCATCCGTTTTCTTAAACTTTCGTCCGTTTTCATTCGTTTTCGTCCGTTTTCTTACGTTTTCATACGTTGTCGTCCGTCTTCATACGTTTTCGTCCATTTTCTTACGTTTTCATCCATTTTTCATACGTTTTCGTCCGTTTTCATACGTGTTTTTACGCTTTCATATATTTTCTTCCGTTTTCATACGTATTCTAGCTCGCATTTGATTATTAGTCAACAATCACATGTAATTTTTAGGTAACTTTCAGGTTATGGATAATTGGTCAAAAATCCACATGTGATTTCCAGCTATAATCACTTATGATTTTCATGTAACTTTCATGCATGTTATAGATTATTAGTTGAAAATCACTTGTGATATTCAGAATATCAAAAGTGTATAAATGTCAAGACACATTACTTTTAGGTGTGCAAATCACCTCCATTTGAGAGGTTATCACATGTGATATGATTAATGATATGTAGTTAAGTTTCATGTTACAAAACATTAGTCAATAATCACATGTGATTTTTAGGTAACTTTCAGGTTACCGATGATTTGGTCAAAAATCACATGTGATTTTTAGCTATAATCACTTATGATTTTCAGGTAACTTTCATGTTATAGATTATTAGTTGAAAATCACTTGTGATATTCAGAATATTTGAACGTCTAAAAAAATAAAGTTACTTCATAGAAGTTACTGAAAATTGAAGAATATCACTTGTCATATTCTGAATATTTGAACATCTAAATCAATAAGGTTAATTCATCGAAGTTGGTGAAAATATGTAAGCTCGAACACTAAATATGTTGCCGTAAAATGGGCATAAGTATTTATATACAACTCCAAAAGATTCACCATTTTTTTACCTCAATGTCAATATCTTATATCTTCGAATCTAAAAATTAGTGTTACATTACATGTTATATATCAAGCTTGTTCTAATATAACAAAAAAATAATTCATTTATCTTTCCAAATTCGATGAATAAATTGTAATGATTTAAAAGTTCAAATATTATATGTGACATATGGTTGGAAAGCTAAGAATTAATTTTTAAATGCAAAAAACGGTGAATCATTTAGAATTCTACACAAACACTTATACTAATTTTAAAACATCATGTTGAGTGTTCGAGCTTACAAATTAGTGTTATATCACAAGTGATACTGCACCGAGAAAAAAAATAAGAAACGAAAAAAAAATCGAAAGTATATGAAAGTGCTCATCTATTGAAAGATAATTAAATGCTCGTCACGATAGTATAATTTTTGTAGGTTAACGGTTTACGATTTTTGAGATATGTAATATTTTTAAAAGAGATGTGAAAGTGTGTTTTAATTAAAAAAAAATGTGGTCCAAATTTTCACTTTAGTTTTTTTTTTCCTTAAATCTTGTCTCTTAGAGCATACGGTGTGTTAACATTTTAAGCGAGTGAAACTTTCACTTTTTCGTGTTAAACCCACGTTAACCACACCGCTCCCTTACGTTAAAGCCATGTTAAAGCTTTAACGTGCGTTAAAGGTGATGTTTTCTTTTGTGAGTTAAGCTTTAACTTCCACACCGTGTGGTGAGTTAAGCTTTAACTTAGTTTTTTTTGTTTAATTATGATAAAAGTGGGGCCCAAAATGTTGAGTTAAAGTTGAGTTATGATAAAGGGTATTTTTTTCTTTAGTTAAGGTTAAGATGTTAAAGCTGATGTGGCACTAACGTGGCACTGCGTTAAGATTTAACTTGAGTAATGACACCCTATGCTCTTAGATATAATGATTTGTGTGATCCAAATTTGTCCCTTAGTTTCTTTATTTTTTCTTGTTCTCAAAATAACTCGCCTCTACAATTTATATATTAACATTTGTGAAAATGTCAAAACATTGTAGGTGAGTAGTGTACTTTTACAAAAGTTAAATATAGCTCTTTAACATTGCTAATAATATAATCTCACCCATAAACTCTTTCACTTTTGTATCTTAATACCTTTTATGTTTAGTAACCTTAAACCTATTAAATTATACTTCATCCGTATCAAAATAAATATTCATAATTCTATTTTGGGATGTCACAAATTAAAGTTCACTTCACATTTGAAAAAAAAAAAAAAAAAGGGGGTTTAGCGGATGAAGATAATATTTGATTGGTTAAAACTTTAGTTAGTGAAATTTTCTAAAACTTTGTACATTTTCAAAATAAACATTTATTTTGAGATGAAGCGAGTATATTTTTAAACATTCATTTCATATAAGCTTATAAATAATATATAATAGCCATTAAACATATTCATCTTTATATATTAACACCCGTAATATTAAAAAACATGCCCTTCAATTACTAGAAATACTATTTCAAAAAAAAAATTAANAATACCGCTTTAAGTTTAACAAAATATATTAACCCTTAAATGCATCAGATTTTATATTTGTACTCTTTTACGTCATTTTCTTTATTATTGTTAACATTTTTTTGGAAAACATATTACCGTCAAAATAGTATTTTCTAAGCAACAAAATTAATATTTTTACATCCGCCGGAATGCGCAGATAAAATATATCTTGTTATACATTTCATATAAAGGGATGAATTTAGTTTATTTGGTTTTTTTATATAACTTGATGTTGAGACAATTCAGTGCCTAATGGTCTCTGACTAGATTTAAACATAAATTAGACTAACTATAAGAAGACTCGCTGATAAGAAAACCAGCGAGCAAACTCATCAAGGTACACGTTAAAGACATCATTAAAGAATCAAATATAACTTGAAGATATACTTTAACATCCTGTAAAAATCCCCAGTTATTAATAAACACCAATCACAAGTTAATTATGTATTACTGTTCACACACCCATTTTTTTAAGCAAAATTTAAAACTTTTGTTTACATTATGCAACTATGAATTAGTATATGCTATGTGATTCACACTTTTACTGATACGAGCTCACACGCGTACCACGATATTCACAATTGTGTACAAATCAACCCTGGAACAGTTTTGATCACCCACCCACCACAACACACTCACAAACCCCTCCCCTAGGTCCCACAATCCTCACAGTGGGCCCACACAACCAATTTAAGTCCAATTACACATAATGGGCCTTGATAACACATTAGCCCATCAAATGAGTCCAATTTTAACCAAACGGACCCTTATTTAATTCGAATGGGCCACAAGCAAATCCTAAGCCCATTAAAGGCCCAAACACATTTAATATTTATAACACACACACACTAATACACATTTACTTTGGACGATTTATTTGAAATCTATACACACAACCTACTAAATAAATTACATCACTCAATTTATCACATTCCAAAGAATCGAGATCAACAGTTACAATTAAATTATACGTATAAATGAATAGTAAACAAACATCAAAGCTATACGAATTCACTCACTTTCCAAATGCACCCAACTTTGGTCAAGACCATTTCAAACGAGTCTCACTAATTCTCTTGTGTCCAAAACCTCCTCAAATGAGTTCCTAAACATTCTAAGACAACTCACAAGTCATCAAAACCTAAAACATGCCCTTGATGATTTCCTTTTGTCTCGATATTAATTCATACGTACACAAAATAATCCCAAACACACCCACGCATGCATGAGACCACAAGGGATAATTGGAAATCCATTTTACTTCTTATAACCCAAATGATCTAGCAAAAACTCAATGCTAGACTCCCAAAACCTTAGAACCTAAAATTCGACATGTATATACATACATACATACATACATACATACATACATATATATATATATATATATATATATATATATATATATATATATATATATATATATACACACACACACACACTAGTGATCATGGTCCGCCTAATAGGCGGGCATGCTTTGTGAGCCCGTTGGGCGTATAAGTCCGCCCTTGAAGGGCGGACATGACTTATAATTATCGTTGGCATATTTTACCATAGCGAAAGAAAGATGGTAAAAAATGTTGGAAAGTGTACATGTTAAAAGAAAAAGGGTCATACATAAAAATTACATCATGATTAATTACTTATCAGCTTTCAGAAGGGTTAAAACTATAAAGCTTATTTCCAAAAAACTTAACCAATACGGTGTTTGGGATTGTGTATATTAAGTGCTTAACAACTTCAAATTATGCTGATGTTATTACTATATAGGCGTTGTTTGAGATTGCTTATTTAACAGCTTATAAGCTTATCTGCTTTGAAGCTTCTTATCTCTTTATACTTATAAACGTACAATCTTTTAATAAGTATTCTCAAACACCTTGTAACATATTTATTATATTGGGTCACGTAAATGACCCGTTTGAACTAAAAAGTCAAAGTCACTCTAGAGATACCTGGATGAGTCAAAGCCTTACGACCTCCTAATTATGAGACCACCCGAATGACAAATGAGGCAATTGAACGATAATTGGATTCAGTAGGTCTGAAAACTGATATGCGTCAATCATAAGGCATACCTAATGTTCAGGTGTACAATCACAACTTAAGGGCTGTTTGGGATTAATCATTGTAAATGCTTATTTGTGTACTCCGTATTTCACTCATAAGCAAATAGGCTTAGATGTACAATCCCGCTTAAAATTAACTTATCTTGCTTTGATGGAAAGATAAGTTGTGTGCCACAAGATTGACACATCGGTTAAATTTCTGATTATGGTTGCAATAAATCATATAAAGTTCAACAATAAGCTAGGTATATGACAAAGTTTGAAACATTTCTCATGACCTTCATAAATGAAAAACACATTACCCTCGATTTGATAATTAGATGGATACATTCATCTTCAAATTTGAATGTACTACGATAGAAATATATCGATTTTGTGGCGTTGAAGGTGTTATTTAAGAGCCAACTGAAAACAGACTCAGTTGGAGCACCAGGTTCGTCATGAATTTTACTACCATCTTTATCTCTACACGTTCCGGTACCAGCTTTTAACTTTCTTGGGATTATCGGTTTTGTTCAATGTGTTTAACTAAGTAGGGCTTGTTTGTTAATGCGTTAAGTATGAAATTAGTTCACCATTATTAATTATTAAACAATTTGACAAAACATTTCATTGTGTTTATTTTATTCACTTTTGAGATAGTTGCATATTAATTGTTTGTGACAACAGAAAACTAACCACCGAAGAGACAACCATACTTGTGGAAATATGTATTATGTGTAAAGAAGGGTGATAAAAAATGGTTGAAAAGTATACAAACAAAGAAGCGTGCATAAAACTTTTTCATGCATATATATTTATTACTCTTAGAAGACTTGCACACCATATGCAGGTTCTAAAAGAGAGATTTAAAAGGGATACGAACCAAATCAGTAAGTGGAAAATAGTCGAACAAATGTGTAAAAGTCTTTCACACGTCATTAGGAGACCATATCACCAGAAAGCCATTTAACCATATCTTTGTATGATTTCCAAGATGTCCAAGTGTACAAACTTTGCAAACATCCAAAATTTTTGTTACTTCTTAAGTTAAAGTTAACATGTCTTACGCCAAGAAAGAGATGTTTTTAGCAAAAAATGCTTCAATATTTAATATGACCTATAAATAGTTGTCATTAGTTGTCTATATATACCTCATCTCCGAAAATAAGTTAAAAAGGAAGCGGGTCAAATGAGTTGAAAGTCGCTTCTTTATTAAAGAGCACAATTCATAATGGCTACGCTTACAACTAAATTCACAAATTAATATTTTACTAACATATTTGAATTGGAAAAATATTATGTCATCTCACCCTAGCCCGCCTCAACTTGACCTCTGCCAAAAGTTACTCTATTTAACCCGTACACCTTTCCCAACCTAGACTCACATTATGCCATCTCTTAACATGTACCATGTCGATCTAAAGGATACGCGATGTAGGAAACAAATAACGGCCCTAGAGCCAAATTTGATACATTTAAAATACCCTTTAACCCGACGAACCTGGGACAAACCTAGACTTTACAGCTCGGGTGCAATTTTGGTTACTGGCTGTAACACCCCCATTTTCATGGTTCGCAGCGGATTTAGGGTTGGGGTATTACTTCATGGAATCACAGTTACAGTAATAGAAAACGACTCGAAAAGAGACGTTTATAGAAATTTAGTTATCATTAATTTAATTATCAAAGTTTTTATAGTAAAAGATATACTTTTACTATTGATGAGGTCCCAAAGTCTAAGTGATATGTTGTGTTTGAATGATAACAGGTATGAAAATCCTCCGAGTTTAGTGCCTCCTTCTGCCATATCTCCGTAATAATGATTTACCTAGGATACATGCTTAAAAAGTCAACACTAGGTGTTGAGTGAGAATCATAGGTTTAAGTGTTAGTGAATACAAGTTCCCTGGGCTCCGTTGTTGTACCCATCTAGGAAAATGTTGTGTGTGTGTGATAATTATGATGCATGCACAATTATCAAGAGTGGGGTATGTTGCACTAAGCTCATGAACCACACGTTAACAATCCGGGTCATGGGGGCTGCAGACCCAACCATGAGGGGATGGGAAGGATAACTTGCCAAAGTTAATCCTTCAGTGGGTTCAAATATAGTACTTATTGGTACCATCTAGAGAGATGTTAATACCAACGGGAGTTGTCAAACTCCAATAGATCTATCAACTATATTCGCGTTCGCGTGGGTAAAATATCCCAAACGATTAGATTCATGAATTTTAGTTATGTAGTGGTGGCAGATAGTTTACTCGTGCAACAACCAAAGAAAAAGACTTGTATTCGGTTTTAAAGTAAAGCAAGTAGCACGTATCCCCCTCACAGGGTTTGTAAAGCATTTAGAGTGAAAAGTTTAAAAGATGTGAGGCTACGAAACTCACCTGGGCATAGGGAATTCTTACTAGTGCAAAGTGTGACTCGGAAACTAGACTGCCTTACTCACGTATCCTGATGTTGTTGTAGTTGTGGATGTATGTCAAGCTTTAGTTGTTTAGTTTAAGTTTCTTAAGTAATCATTCTTAGGGTTTTTAGAGTTTTAGGTATAACACAACACCGTTCAGGCCATCATAATTCAGAAGTATAAGACTCATCACATGAAGCTCCCTACTATTGTATTATGTTATCAACATAATACCGTTCGGGCCATCATAATTTAGAACTTAATACTCCTCACATGAAGCTCCTTACTATTGAGTTATGTTGTTATTAGGGTTTAGTTATAACATAACACCGGTCGGGCCATCATAATTCAGAAGTATATGCAATAATCATTTGAGGAGTCAGGGCACTTTAAATCGTAAAGCCAACAAACTCGTCAAAACAAAATATCCACATAGTACTCCTCACATGAAGCTCCCTAGTATTGTGTTATGCTTCTAACTTTAATATTTTTACTTTATACCCTTATAATTTAACATATTTACAAAATCTACCCTATACTTATAATACTTATATTATTTATACTTATAACTATTTATACTTAACACTATTAGTCCCTATACTTATATATTTTAGAAAAATGACAGAAATAACCTTTGGACTCATAAGTTTTCTATATTTACCATTTAGACCCTTAACTTTATAACTTTTGCAAAACTAGTCCTTTTAAGTTTATAATTATTTTACTTTTTATCCTAGAGTTTTATAACTTTGCAAAGAGGGTCCTTATACTTATAACTTCTAAGAAATGTCAAAAATAGTCCCTAGACTTAATATTTTCAGAAAGTTACCATATATACCCCTATGCATGGAAAACTTTGCAAAACTAGTCCTAATTCCATGCAAACTATATTTTTATGAAACAAAAAGGTTTCCTAACTAATATTAGCTTATCTAAGTTACCTAGACTAGATTATAGCTTATGTAAATGGCTTAAAGCATGTAAACATGTATTCGACTCTATTTAGGATTTAAAAAAAAAACTAACTAGTTCTAGTGTTCAAGGATTAGGCAAGGGATCTTAGGTGATCTAAGGCAACCTATATCTATCCTAGTACTGAAATGAAACTAAGTAAAGCAAGTTTAAAAGCTTACGTGACTAGTGAAGGGTTAACGAGGGGTATTCCTAGATTTAGGGTTTTAACGATGGAAAAACAACTCGACAAGGGTCCTTGGCTTGCTTTGCTCGACTCCTAGGCCTACTATAGCTCGAGTACTACCACTAGATATAGAATATATGAGGGGAAGAAGAGAAGAGGTGTGGCTTGAAAGAAGGAGGGATGTCGAGCTATTTATAGGGTGTGCGAGGAGTAGCGAGCAAGCAAGGGCAGCAGGAGGTGTCGAGGGGGGGGATATGACTAAGCTAGGCTAATAGCAGACTAAGGGAAGCTATGGAGTGACAAGGATGCCCTATAGGCGGTTATAGGGTTCGTATGGTGGAAATGGGCCGAGAGGTTGAAGGTGTGACAACGAGCTGATGTACCTCCTTGCTTGGGTGTTTAGAGGTGCTAGGGTGTGTGCTAAGCATGACTAAGGTGCTAGGCTAGGTGCTTGAGGTGTTTGAGGTGCTTAGGGTACTTAGTTTTAGGATTAGGGTTAAGTTAGGTTTAGTTTAGTCCTAATCTGGTTTAGTGAGTGATTAAGGTCTAGCTTAGGGGTTAGTGCCTAGATTAGGTTCCTAAGAGTGTCTAGTGACTAATCCTAAGTCCTAAGAGGCTTATACTAAGTGGTGGTAGCTTATGGGAAAGATTTGGGAAGGTTTGACCTAGTTTCCGGGAAGTTATAACCTAGTTATGGTTTTGTGCCTAAGGGACTTGTACCTAAGCTCTAATGGGTTGTACTAGTGCCTAAGGGTCCTAAGGTATCCTAATGTTCCTAAGGTAACTCATACTTAATCCTTGGACACTTTCAGGGGTTTATACTTATTGGTAAATTACTTATTGTGGTGTTGTTGTAATCTTATTCTTGACATACCAGGGGTTTATAGGATGTGAGTGTTGAGTTATTTGGCTTGTGTGGATACGTGGGCAGGTCTAGAGAGTCATGCAAGTAATAAATGCACATAAAAAGCAAAAATTTACCTGTGAAATACCTACTATAGGTATTTGTAATGGGAATGATAGTGATGAGATTTTGTGGGTTGTTACAGTTTTACCCCCTTAGAAGAAATCTCGTCTCGAGATTTAGATGAACGTAGGAGTAGGGGAAAGAATGAGTTGAGAAAGATAAGAGGAAGGAAAGGAGTTGTACAAACGGAGTAGGAAATGTTTGTACATGTGCCAGATACTTGGTCTCATTTGTTTATATCTCATTATTCACAAGTAAAGGCGTCCCAATTCTTGTAAGTAAGAGCTTATAAATTCATGATCCATTCGATTTATAACTTTCTTCTTAAAATAAAAAAGCATCCTAATTCATTTTAATAGAATAGTCATCATAAATCGTCCTTAAGTGGTATCGGCGGAAAACGGAAAAGTGGTCCACATTTAAGGAAATGTGGTCCAAGAATGTTTTGGAGACAAGTTCCAGTCATGGTGGAAACAAGTTCAAGCCATGGTGGAGACAAGTAGTAGCCATGGTAGATACAAGTTCTAGCCACATTAGAAACGAGTTCTAGTCATGGTGGAAACGAGTTCTAGTCATGGTGGCTAGTTCTACAACCTCTCTGTTGAGCAACTAGTCGCCTGGTAGCTATACCATGTTATGACTAGTGTGACGGACGTTATCTCATTCTTGCACCTTTAGCAAGGCGAGATAGTATAATACCATAGTCGAACATAATGAGGATTAAGGTTCGGCATAGATATTCTTACAAGATCTAACTAATAGAATCTTGTGATATGATGAGAAATACAAGTTCTAATTCTTAGAATATTGTAGGATGGGGTAGGGGGAGAATATAGAGTAGGAAAAATTAAGTGAAAAATAATGGAGTGACGAAAGGATGGATGAAAGTGGAAAAGTAGATTTTTATTGGAAAGAGTGAAGAGAAATGAGGGAAGGCAAGGGATGAAATAGGAAGATATTAAGGAGTGAAAGATAACGGAGGAGTGGGTTTAAATGGAAGAGTAGGTAAGTGGGAGAATAGGATTTAAAATGGGAGAGTGGGAAAAAAAGGCGGGAGAGTGAAATTTGAAATGGAATGATGAGGGGAAATGGAAGGATAGGGTTTAAAACGGAAGAATAAGATTAAACAGAGGAGTAAAAGTATAGGATACCTGTAAAGATAGTTTCCTAATGGAATTTTTAGATTTACTAGATTCCTCCAAGATTTGTTTTCCTTCTAAGGTTCTCCTAGTTTTCCTAACTAGTCCTAAACTTCTAAGGGTGATGTGTTTGGTTCTATTGAAGTAGAGGGTTCTAAAGTGGGAGAAAGTTTAAGTGGTTTCTTTCATAAGGGTTTACTAGGAGTATCCTTATTTTTAGGCAAAGTTTCGGGTTTCCTCTTTTGTCCTAGGTTATCTATTTTATGTCCTAAGTACTTAAAACCAGGTAGGGTAATATCCATAGTATTCTCCGAGTGAGATTCTAATGTGTAACCTAAGATGTGTCAATTCCTAAGATGTAATCTAATATCCTCAAATATCTTATTTCTAGTTATAGCTAATAACCTCAAGTTTTAAGTCTGGGTTATAAATTCTTAGTGTAGGTTCAGGATATTCTAATGGTGTAGTATTCCTAGGGGTTTCTAAATCCTAATAAAGGTTGGTTACTAGGTCTAGGTAAATTATATTTTTAAAAACGGTTTGTTCCTATATGGTAGAAGCTTGCTAATGTGCCTATATGGTAGAAGCTTGCTAATGTGCCTATATGGTAGAAGCTTGCTAACGTGCCTATCCTAAACTAGGAGTTTAATGGCTTTAGGTGGAAGTTTACTATTTAATCCTTTTGTTTTTCCTAAAATTCCTTATATCTAATCTGTGTTCTAGTTCTAATGTCCTCGATAAATGAATTCTTATGCTAGGCTAAATCCTATCTTATAGGGATGTATTCCTAATTTTTCTATCTATCGGGGTAGGGATTCTAATTTGGTTTCTAACCTATAAAACCTCAAAGATTCCTAATCTTATTTTTCTATTTCCTCAAGGGTTTCTTAGATAACCTATCTTAGTGATCTAAGGTATTCTATACTTAAGCTTATGTTTTCTAAGGGTATCCTAAAGTCATTTCTAACCTAAAGCATGGGAATCCTAAAGAGTATGGTTCGGGTTTTACTAAGAGGGGAGGGGAAAACTAACTCGGGAATCATAGTAATCTAAGGAAGTAAAGAGGGAAAGGATAGGAATATGCTCATATATGATTACCATATATTTGCATATGGGATAGTTAGGGGTAGATTCTCTAACTAAAAGATAGCTTAAGGAAGCTAAGGAAGTAGTGAGGATTTAGAGATCAGAGGAGAAAGAATTCAGATCTCTATGGTGTAGAATAAGAATTCTCACTATTGATAGGGGGAGTGTTTAAAAGGATTGGGTTTTAGGAAGGGATAAAGTATGAGGGGAGTTTAAAACAGTTTTGAAAATCCATGAATCTAAGGCATCGGGGTGGTTTATCCTAAATTCCTAAAGGTAAGGGTTCGGGGTAGGTTATAACAAGTACCTAACTTGTCATATTTTATGGGGTAAGTCTATACTCCTAGGGGTTACTATAGGGTTAGGGAAGACCTAAGGTGAGGAGAGGCATACCTAAATCTAGTTTATTTAAATTATCTTAATTGAGGGGCACCAGGTAGTTTCTAAAATCTAACTTATTTTATTGATTTCCTATCTTACATATCCTATAGGCAATAATTATTCTAAGGCATAACTCTTAAGGATATAAAAGGCATATTTCTTAGGGGTTTCTAAGGTTTTCCTAATTCCAATAGTTTGTGTTTTCAAGGTTTGATTGATGACATTCCTCATCATCATCAATCATCTTTTCTAAAGTACAGATCCTAAAACGGGCAAAGGCTATTTTATGGTGGTGTCTCATTTGGTTTTTTTGTATTTTAGCTACTTTAAAACGGGTTTCTTGTAGGGTATTTCTTAAACTACTATAGTCAGGTTGATTTCCTAGGTTATTATCATGACCTTTTTCTATATTCTCAAGAAGGTCAAGGAAAATTTCATCTAAGTTATTTAAAATTTCTTCTAACTGATTTTCCTGATTTTCTAAGGTTGTCCTAATGGGGTTTTCTCCAAATTCATCTTTCCAAGATGAAATGGAAGGGTTTACTAAGTAAAGGTTGGGTGCTAACGTATAGGGTTGCCTAAGGTCATATCTAGGGGTATAGATAGGGATAGGGTTTCTAGGTATACATGGTTCTCTAGGGAGAAAGAAACCATGTGGTTCTAATCTAGGTGTAGGGAATGGTGGGTGTAAAATAGGGTTTAGGGGAGTAATAGGTGATGCCTTAGCGTAGAAATCTCTTAAGTGTTTTAAGTGTGGGTTATCTATGAAAGGTGTAAAACCTAAGGGTGAAGGTGTATCTAAACTATTCCTAAAGTCTCCTAAGGTATCGGGAAGGTATGGTTTAGAGGAATAATCTAGTACATTCGGAGAGGAAAGATCATTCTCCGGATGTAGACTAGATGAGACGGGGGGAGAGTAGCGGGGAGTAGACATAACTATATAATAGTAAAAATACTGTAAATCATTTAGCAGTTAAGCAGGCAATTACTATACTGACCTTATCATGTATGATTACGGAGGATGGCAGGGGCACAAAGGATTTTCTCGGGTTTAGGAAAAATAGTTGTAGTTTAGGTTTTGACCTTGTTCTCTACAACTGATGCTCTGATACCAATCTGTAACACCCCATTTTCATGGTTCGCAGCGGATTTAGGGTTGGGGTATTACTTCATGGAATCACAGTTACAGTAATAGAAAATGACTCGAAAAGAGACGTTTATAGAAATTTAGTTATCATTCATTTAATTATCAGAGTTTTTATAGTAAAAGATATACTTTTACTATTGATGAGGTCCCAAAATCTAAGTGATATGTTGTGTTTGAATGATAACAGGTTTGAAAATCCTCCGAGTTTAGTGCCTCCTTCTGCCATATCTCCGTAATAATGATATACCTAGGATACATGCTTAAAAAGTCAACACTAGGTGTTGAGTGAGAATCATAGGTTTAAGTGTTAGTGAATACAAGTTCCCTGGGCTCCGTTGTTACACCCATCTGGGAAAATGTTGTGTGTGTGTGTGATAATTGTGATGCATGCACAATTATCAAGAGTGGGGTATGTTGCACTAAGCTCATGAACCACACGTTAACAATCCGGGTCATGGAGGCTGCAGACCCAACCATGAGGGGATGGGAAGGATAACTTGCCAAAGTTAATCCTTCAGTGGGTTCAAATATAGTACTTATTGGTACCATCCAGAGAGATGTTAATACCAACGGGAGTTGTCAAACTCCAATAGATCTATCAACTATATTCGCGTTCGCGTGGGTAAAATATCCCAAACGATTAGATTCATGAATTTTAGTTATGTAGTGGTGGTAGATAGTTTACTCGTGCAACAACCAAAGAAAAAGACTTGTATTCGGTTTTAAAGTAAAGCAAGTAGCACGTATCCCCCTCACAGGGTTTGTAAAGCATTTAGAGTGAAAAGTTTAAAAGATGTGAGGCTACGAAACTCACTTGGGCTTAGGGAATTCTTACTAGTGCAAAGTGTAACTAGACTGCCTTACTCACGTATCGTGATGTTGTTGTAGTTGTGGATGTATGTCAAGCTTTAGTTGTTTAGTTTAAGTTTCTTAAGTAATCATTCTTAGGGTTTTTAGAGTTTTAGGTATAACACAACACCGTTCAGGCCATCACAATTCAGAAGTATAAGACTCCTCACATGAAGCTCCCTACTATTGTATTATGTTATCAGCATAATACCGTTCGGGCCATCATAATTCAGAACTTAATACTCCTCACATGAAGCTCCTTACTATTGAGTTATGTTGTTATTAGGGTTTAGTTATAAAATAACACCGTTCGGGTCATCATAATTCAGAAGTATATACAATAATCATTTTAGGAGTCAGGGCACTTTAAATCGTAAAGCCAACAAACTCGTCAAAATGAAATATCCACATAGTACTCCTCACATGAAGCTCCATAGTATTGTGTTATGCTTCTAACTTTAATATTTTTACTTTATACCCTTATAATTTAACATATTTAGAAAATCTACCCTATACTTATAATACTTATATTATTTATACTTATAACTATTTATACTTAACACTATTAGTCCCTATACTTATATATTTTTGAAAAATGACAGAAATAACCTTTGGACTCATAAGTTTTCTATATTTACCATTTAGACCCTTAACTTTATAACTTTTGAAAAACTAGTCCTTTTAAGTTTATAATTATTTTACTTTTTATCCTATGGTTTTATAACTTTGCAAAAAGGGTCCTTATACTTATAACTTCTAAGAAATGTCAAAAATAGTCCCTAGACTTATTATTTTCAAAAATTACCATATATACCCCTATGCATGGAAAACTTTGCAAAACTAGTCCTAATTCCAAGCAAACTATATTTTTATGAAAAAAAAGGTTTCCTAGCTTATGTTTAACTAATATTAGCTTATCTAAAATACCTAGACTAGATTATAGCTTATGTAAAGGGATTAAAGCATGTAAACATGTATTCGACTCTATTTAGGGTTTTAAAAAAGAAAACTAACTAGTTCTAATGTACAAGGCTTAGGCAAGGGATCCTAGGTGATCTAAGGCAACCTATATCTATCCTAGTACTGAAATGAAACTAAGTAAAGCAAGTTTAAAAGCTTACGTGACTAGTGAAGGGTTAACGAGGGGTATTCCTAGGTTTAGGGTTTTAACGATGGAAAAACAACTCGATAAGGGTCCTTGGCTTGCTTTGCTCGACTCCTAGGCCTACTATAGCTCGAGTACTACCACTAGATACAGAATATATGAGGGGAAGAAAAAAAGAGGTGTGGCTTGAAAGAAGGAGGGATGTCGAGCTATTTATAGGGTGTGTGAGGAGTAGCGAGCAAGCAAGGGCAGCAGGAGGTGTCGAGGGGGGGGAGATGACTAAGCTAGGCTACTAGCAGACTAAGGGAAGCTATGGAGTGACAAGGATGCCCTATAGGCGGTTATAGGGTTCGTATGGTGGAAATGGGCCGAGAGGTTGAAGGTGTGACAAGGAGGTGATGTACCTCCTTGCTTGGGTATTTAGAGGTGCTAGGGTGTGTGCTAAGCATGACTAAGGTGCTAGGCTAGGTGCTTGAGGTGTTTGAGGTGCTTAGGGTACTTAGTTTTAGGATTAGGGTTAAGTTAGGTTTAGTTTAGTCCTAATCTGGTTTAGTGAGTGATTAAGGTCTAGCTTACGGTTTAGTGCCTGGATTAGGTTTCTATGAGTGTCTAGTGACTAATACTAAGTCCTAAGAGGCTTATACGAAGTGGTGGTAGCTTATGGGAAAGATTTGGGAAGGTTTGACCTAGTTTCCGGGAAGTTATAACCTAGTTATGGTTTTGTGCCTAAGGGACTTGTACCTAAGCTCTAATGGGTTGTACTAGTGCCTAAGGGTCCTAAGGTATCCTCATGTTCCTAAGGTAACTCATACTTAAGCCTTGGACACTTTCAAACTAGTTTACTTAAGCATATAGGGTTTAGTAAGCACATAGGTCTAATTAGGGTTTAATTAGGGTTTATTATGGTTTTGTGGTAAGTTTAGTGTGTTAGATTGGTAAATTACTTATTGTGGTGTTGTTGTGATCTTATGCTTGACATACCAGGGGTTTATAGGATGTGAGTGTTGAGTTATTTGGCTTGTGTGGATACGTGGGCAGGTCTAGAGAGTCATGCAAGTAATAAATGCACATAAAAAGCAAAAATTTACCTGTGAAATACCTACTATAGGTATTTGTAATGGGAATGATAGTGATGAGATTTTTTAGGTGTGACATTGGCGGACGGGTTTGGTGGTGGGAAGTAATCCGTTTGCTCATTTTTAACATTTTTAAACAATACAAATTATTAACACATCAGTGCACTCGTAACATTTTCCAATATATGCATTCAAAAGAAAAACAATGAAAATGGTTAATACTTATACAAATGTTTTATGTTGTTTAGCTTTTGATGATGAACCTGCGTAGTGACCAAAACAAATTGGTGCCGGTCTTATTTAGAATTGTAAGCAATAGGGAGGTTGTTGCTCCAATTGTTGATCACCGCAACGATATTTGGTTGTTATCCAATTAGAGAAAAGAGCCCTATAGGGCGAGACGCTGAACTTCCACCTTGATCATCACCAAAAGCCGACACAACCATTTTCCATTTTTTCTTCCTGCAAATCACAACCACAATTAAACAGTAAAATCTGGAATACCTATATTTTGCGAAGCACATCGCCACTAACATCATGATCTATTGGTTTTACACATCTAGAGGTGGTCATTTCAACCCATCCATTTATAAACATTCTATGGAGCTTATTGTTGGGGCTGTTGTAGGTCAGACTTTTAAGGTTAAGTAAGCTATTGAAGTGTTTAGGTAAGCTTGTAGGTCAAACTTTTAAGGTTAAGTCTATAAGCTTTTTCTCTCTTTTTTTACCATAAGCTAATCCAAACAGTCAATATAACCTTTTATAAGCGTGTTCAATCATAAATAATAAAATACTTTTTAAACACAAGCTGAAGAGCAATAAGTAAGCTTAAAAAAATACCCCTTACTTAGTAATTTTTAAGGTTCTTTGTAACTGACTGTAAAAAATTTAATTATTTCAAAATAATCGAATATTCAATGTTTTCATAAGATACAGTTTGAGCACCTTTATACCAATTAGACTTGTTTTATTTTTACATGTACCAACCAATATTTAAGTAAATGAACAAAAACTTTGACCTCTATATAGTACTAATACAGTGAAGTTCTTATTGACAAATCAAAAATTGTGATAAATAATAATAAAACTTACCCAAAAAACATAAGTAAAAGAATCCACCGGAAGTGGGCCATATTTGCATGATATTAATAGGCCTTGCAGTACACTTCATAATTATCTATGCCCCCTTTCACAAGTGTACTCCCTCCTATGACAAAACTTCATGCAAACAATCATCTCTCTCTTGGAACAATTCCAACAATCATATACACCCTATACTCTAAATCATTCGGAAAAATCGATACAATACTCAAGAGTAAACGTGCTCCAACATGGCTTCAGACGGAAAAAGACAATATAAGAATTTCAAATCATGACACAAAACATAAGACGTCACACAAAGGCTCAGGCTCTTCCCTAGCACTTGCCCCTATCAATCAGTTGGATTAAATCTACTAGTCGCCGTAGACTCTAGATCCGAGTCCACCTCATAATCTTCCTCTTCACTTATCCATCCATTCTTGTTTCCCTCAATCTGTGGTAGTGGATGACTAGCAAAACCATTACTGAGGTTTCTCTCTTTATCCTCCACACGAACTATAAACGCATGCACATCTCGGGGTCTAGCCCAAACCACTCCCCCATCTTCTAGGAATTGGGGACACTTTCCAGGGTACTTAGTGGTGAAGCCTTCCTTATTGGCCACCTTCGTCTCGTACCTTTCTATCTCCTTTCCATCCATATTANCTCAATCTGTGGTAGTGGATGACTAGCAAAACCATTACTGAGGTTTCTCTCTTTATCCTCCACACGAACTATAAACGCATGCACATCTCGGGGTCTAGCCCAAACCACTCCCCCATCTTCTAGGAATTGGGGACACTTTCCAGGGTACTTAGTGGTGAAGCCTTCCTTATTGGCCACCTTCGTCTCGTACCTTTCTATCTCCTTTCCATCCATATTATCTAAGGTTAACTTCTCTTCAATCGCACACGGAAGCATGCTAGCAAGAACTAGGATCCTTCTGTTGATCCGCTTCATCCTACCAACTCTCTTGCAACCCGTAGCGACAACGGTGGTCCAACAAAGCATCTTTCACGCAGGAGGTGTCATACCATAAATGACACACACGATACTAAGTATCGAGAAACAACGGACGTCCAAAAACTCAATTAAACATCTCATATATTAGGAAAATAGACATGTAAGATACTATGCATACACATAGGTCCTAAATGCAACTATATGAGGGACTCCTAGGTTATAGTCTAGGTTAAACCACCTAATTCTCTATAACCAAGGCTCTGATACCAATCTGTCACACCTCGCCAAGGCGGAAACGCGAGTGTGTAACTTCATGGTTATCATCACAAC